>JAIUCV010003520.1:0-26327 GCA_026724425.1 Erythrophleum ivorense
TGGTTTTATTAGTTAAACACGCCAAATTGAATGAGCCTTCTGACATGGTGTGGATGTGGCAAGATATTCACAAGGCTAGTTATGTTATTTGACCTCCTATGACAAATTGGAGATGGTAAAGATATTTCTCTTTCCAACCACCTTTAGTGGCAAATGTAGCTAGGTTCTTCCCCTTAATTTAGCATGGTCAAGGACATCATTTTGCATGATAAGGGAAATTATAATTCTCAGGCTCTATAATTACCTAGAATTCTATATCTTCAATGGATATTAGCTTTCACGCATAGGATCAATTTTGACAGGTTTGAATGCCTTTTAGGATTTTTTTTTTATTTGGATAGAAATTACTAACTAATTCTCTTCTAATTGCGGATATTCTCCAGAAGCATCGTATGCAACTAAAGAGTTGCTTCCTTTTTGGTCATGATAGTGAGGAAACACTTAATCAACTTTTTTTGCAATGTTTTTTTTGCAAAGACAATTTGATTTGCCTCTTTATTATCCCTTAGAATTGATTAAATTCAACCTAAGAAATACAACAATGTCTTTAACAGTGATTCTCTCAAACCTATAATTTAGGTGGAGGGCTATACTAGACTTATCATGCTCCACTGCTACAATGCTGTCAATTTTTTATTGACATTTTGGACTAAATTTCCTTTCCTATGATATAATATGATATATATATATATATATATATTAACATTTACATGATTTTCTACTAACTTTCAATTAGATATCAATCGCTAAATAGTAACTAAACATAAAATAAAAATAAATATTTGTGCCAAAAATTTATTAAAAAAAATCACTACCTAAAAGATTAGGCAATGTCAAGTTTTATTGGCCAAGGCCAACTAAAATTTAGTTGGGTCTTGGGGGCTGAATAAAATTTATTATTATTAATTTACAGTAATTCATTTAATAAATTTATTATTATTTATAAGAAATTTAAAATTTTGTAATATAGAAATAAAAAAATATAGAATTTAACCATTAAAAATTAAATATTTTTTAACCAAATTTAACCATTATATAATTTTTTATGTAAAAACTAGTTGTTAGAAAAAATAGCAATTTTATATAATTATATAAATTATTATTTTCATATTTTATTCTTTCTTTCTCTTCTCTTCTTTGTATTTTTTCTCTTTTAATTATTACTCTATTTTTTTCTCTTTTACTTTTGCATTCACAATTTTATTTTGTGAATCCTTTGCTTTTACTTTGCGTTCACTCGAGTTTCTTTGATCTGTCTATATTCATTTGAGATTTCTTTATCTTCTTTCTTTGGACATTTATTTCATTGGAGTTTGGCATTCAAATATTTCAATTTCTTCAATAGGTACGTATAAATAATTTCTTCATACTATTTTTATTTTTAAGAAATAGTATTTGTTATTTATTGATTATTTTTATGATAATATAGCATTGAAATATTTATTACTAGATAATATTAACAAATTAATATTAAACATTATTGTGATAATATTTTTTGTCATTTGATGCAATTGGGAAAATTTTTATTCAATAATATGTTTAAGATAATATTTTGTTTATCGAAGTTGTAAAATGATATTGAAATTATTTATTATCATAGAAAATAAAAATTCCTAAAAATTGGAAGTGAATGTATAATAAATTGAATTCTAGATATAAAAGATATACTAATGAACTTTTACATAGGTAGAAGAGTTCATGATTTTTACTTGTGAAAAAGGATGCAGTTTTGGAAATGGAAAAATTAGATGTCATTCTTCTAAACATAAAAATAAAGCATATCTTACTCTCAATGATGTAAAAACTAATCTTTGTAAAAAAGGGCTTTAACTTGGATATTAGTATTGGACATGCCATGGCAAGATTGAACTATTCACAACTAACATCTAGAATCATGATTAATTCATAAAGACCATAATAATAGTTATGAAAGAATGGTCTTTGATGCAGTTGGTTTTGAATTTAATGCTAAGAGTTATGATGAAGTAGATTATAATGATAATATTAATCATGTTAAGGAACAACCAAATTTAGAAATCTAAATTTTTTTTGATTTATTAAATACATATCAACACCCATTTTTAGTAATATGCAATAATCAATTTGAATTGTCTGTTGTAATAAGAATGTTAAGTATTAAATTAGAAAGCAATATGTCATAGTAAAGTTTTAATTAGTTTGCAAGTTTAATAAAAAGAAAATTACCTACTTGATAATGTCTTACTTGAGAATTGGTATAAAATAAAGAAGTTAGTATCAAAACTTCAATTATCTACTCAAAAAATTGATGCTTGCATTAATGGATATATGATATATTACAAAGATGATATAGATGAGATAGTGTATAAACTCTGTGAAGTGATACAATATAAAACTAGTCAACTTGGTTGGAGACGAAATTCTAAGGAAATTCTGGTAAAAAGAATATATTATTTACCAATTATCCTAAGATTGCAAAGACTTTATGTTTAATGAATTTTACTAAGCTCATGTGATGATGTTAGAAAAATAGAAGACATAAATGTGTACTATGTCATCCATAAGATGAATAAGTAGGAAACATTTTGATAAGATATATCCCGATTTTGCTATGGAGCCATGAAATATTCAACTAGATTTATGTACAAATAGATTCACTTCTTACAGTTAGTTTGCTTTACTATATTCATGTTGGCTTGTGATAATTATTTCTCACAATCTCCCTTTTAAATTATGCATGATTGCTCCTTAGTTATTGTTTATGACAATTATTCTTAGATTGTAAAATTTCAAGATTAAGATTTATGTATTCTTACAACTATTGATTGATGAGTTAAAATTATTATTGGAAGAAGAAATATCAACCTACAATGTTTCAAAAAAGTAGAGTTTCCAAATAAAAGTAACATTAATGTGGACGATAAATGAATTTTTAGTATATGGAATGTTATCAGGTCAGAGTCTAGAAAATTAGCTTGTTCTTATTGTATAGACAACTTAAAACTTTGATTTGAGTATGGGGGGAAGAACTCTTGGTTCGATTTTCATTGACAATTTTTTACCAATGAACCATATCTTTAGAGGAAATAAAGATACTTTTAAGAAGAATAGAATTGAAAATGATTTCTTTCTCTTAAGATTGTATGGGAAAGAATTATGACAACATGTGAAAACCTTTCCTAAAATAGTAGATCAAGAAGTTTTAGATAACCAGGTCATAGGAAATATCATAATTGGATGAAATGGAGTATATTTTAGGAGTTTTCGCATTAAAAATATATGTTGATTGGACATAATTTAGATATAATGCATATAGAGAAAAATGTATTTGACAATATATTTAATATTGTTAGAGATGTTAAGATGAAGACCAAAGATAACATGAAAGCTAGAATGGATTTGAAGGAATATTATAAGCAAAGAGACTTAGAGTTGCTTGAGTTAGCTACTAGGAAAGTGGTTAAACCAAAAGTTAAATTCAATTTCACACTGAATCAAAGAAGGACTATTTATAAGTGAGTAAAAAGATTGAAAATGCCCAATAAGTATTCTTTGAATCTATCAAGATGGGGAATTCAAAGAAAAGAAAGTTATTTAGACTTAAAGTCATGATTATCACAGCTTTATGGAATGTTTGTTGCTGATTGTTTTTAGTGTACTTGAGCAAATTTGGAAGGCATGTTTGTAAGTGTAGTTTTGTTTTTAATTTATACCTATCATTGTAATACAAATTCATGTATTATGCCTTTTGTTCAAAATGATTATATCAACCTTAAATGTGTTGACTAAAACTAGACATAGAGTTATACTTCTCATCCACAACAATTATCACCTTAACAATTATCAAAAGAGATAGATTTCTAGATGAAAGCAGCTGGATGAAAAAAGGTTGGAGAGATAGTCTATGGTTTTGGAAGTATGTCACATTAAATAATTAAATATTCGATCTTTAAACTTATATACAAAGAAGTTTTGGACGATTACAAAAAATATTCAGGTGTTTAGAAAGTTGTACTTTTGCTAGGGATAATACATCAAGATATTGGCAATTTGTTGCACTCTTATAACGTGCAATCCCAAGAAAATAAAATAGTTATGCAAATCAAGTAAAGCCAAATTAATATATAAGAGAGCTATTATAACAAATATCATCGAGATGACCATGTCAATAATAATAATAAATTTTTATTTTTTTTAAATAATTTGTATTGGATTTGTTTATTTATTTATTTATTTGTTAAATGATATTATTATTTAATTTCTAATAATAAATAATATGTGCATGCTATTGTTGTTGCAACTTTTCATTTTCCTGTTTATTCTACTATTTATATTATTGTATTTTGCATTGTTGAGAATGGATGGACGTGAAGTCAGAATGGATTGGATTGACATAATTTGATTTCAAGATTTTATTTATAATTATATTTATGTCTATATGTCTTCCTTGTCCACGCTACTTACTTCATACTAGGCTTTTTCAATTTTATCAATCTCTTTCATCTTTCTCAATCTCTTATTCATATTCGAAGAACCAAGGCAAGGCGTAAAACTCTCCTCTTTCCTTAATCTCTTCTCTCTTAGCTTCATTTATACAAATATATAAAGGTAAGTGTTTATCTCTACTAATTTTATTTAATTATTTTTTATTTTGTATTCAAAAAAATTATCTAAATGTAATTTTTTATCTCTTAAATCATGTAATTTTTTTATTTTGATGTTTCGATAGAGAATGTCATCAAATAAAGGTCAATCAAGACCTTAGAACACTTTTCTCCCACTTTACGATGAGTTTGAAGCTTTGACACTGGAGAAAATCCAAAAACAATTAATTGAATCATATGGTGATGATGAGTTACTATTTAGCTATAGTATATTATTTAAAGTCATTATAAATTTTAATTATTTATAAATTTAATTAATTAATATTTATACATAATGAAGTAGTTCCTATATGCATAGTAAATATTTTAAAAAATAAATATAAAGGATTTTTAAGTAATTGTAAAGATGTTTTTCAAGAATATAAAGAATTATTACTTATAGAATTTTAAGTAAAATTTTCTAATTATTTATTACATATTTTATTAATAATTGAAACCTCTATTTTTCTTTAAAATATTATTGTTGAAGACCTAAGAATCACCAACGAATTTGGATTGAGTGGAAGAAAGGAGTAATTGCTCGTTTAAGAGATCCAATTGGTGATGTTTCAAAAGTAGGAAAAGAATTTGAATGGATTAAAAAATTCATTTGGGACTAGCCATATAAAAATTGGGGCACTCTATAGTTTCAATCAATAAGTGAGCAAATAAAAAGGAATAGAGCTCCAACTTTGAGTTCAATTTATCTCTACATACAAAAGATTTTATTTCAATGGTTGAGTACATTAGAAAATTGATAACTAATTTTATTTCTTCAAATATTTACTTGTTATTTCAAATATGTATTTGACTATTAAAATTTTATTTTGTAAGCATAAGAACTTGGGAGAGAACTAACATATTTTGAAGTATTCCTTAAAATCCATAAAAAAGAGGATGTTTAGGTTAACAAAAAAATCCAAAGTTGTATATATAAGTTTCATTTTATGTTTAATTTACATATGTTATAATTTTATGATTTTGACTCTTTTTATTTACTTTCAGAATGAGTTGGCCCAAAAAAATTCATTTTTAGAATGAGTATAACCACAAAAAAGAGAGCCTAAAAGCATATTAGACAGTATATGAAAGCTGGATTTATGGATGAAGGTTGCAGGAGAAAAGGGAAAGGCTTAGTGTTATGGTTTAAGAAGTGTCTCACATAATATACTTGAAAATCCAATGGCTAGATACTTTATGCTCAAGACCCACCACGTACTCATTCTCTTTATATATAAGAAATAATAAGAAATAAACTTTTAAATTATGTAATACAAACTCATAATACTAAGCTTGAATAATAAGGAAGACAAATTGAAGAATTGCAATGAATATCAGACTTTTTTTCAACAATACTCACAACAACAATAATACCATCAAGAAGATGTTGGCCCAAGTTTTATGTATAAACCAGATATGTCTCATATCAACTACAATAGAGATAATGGTGATGACGACAATGTTGATGAGTGATTGTTAATTTTATGTAGTTAATTTATGTAATTTTATTTTTATTAAATAATCTCATTTTAGAATTTTTTAATTCTTATTTTGTTTAAATTTAATATTTTTACTTCATAAAATTATATATTATATTATTTAGTTAATAAATTTAATTATATATATATATATATATACATAAACTTAACATGTAATACATTACAACACATCTCGTTGAAAAAAATCCTCATGAAATTTTACCAAAAAATAAAATAAAATTGGTAGAGGCACGAATTTGAGAAAAGAGAAGCCAATTTCTGACCTGCCAAATTTTAGTTCTTCCTTTATCTTTAAATCCCCAAGTTTTGTTTTCTGCTCTTTTCATTTTCGCTATTGAACTCGTTCAACTCATTCTCCTTTTCATTTGTTGGTCTTTTTATTTTCACTCTTCATTTTCTCTTCATATATATTTTCTTCTCTTTCATTTCATATTTGTTCATCTCTTCTCTCTCTAGTTGATTTTTTGTTTACGGTTATTGATTTGATTTTTCTTTTCGTAGGTTAAATTTTCCAGATTTGGTTGAAATATTTCTTACTGAGGTTTTGATTTAATTTCTAACATTAGATTGGAATTTAGTTAATTATAATGTTGATAGAAATCTATTTTAATTATTAATATATCTAGTTTTATTTTTTTTTCTTATTTTGTTCCCAGGTTTAATACAAATAAAATTTCATTTGAGGTTTTGATTTGATTTGGAATGTTCAAGATAAATAAAAATTTAATCGAAGTGAACCCAAATATAACCAGATAACACGTATGGATGAAGAATAGAAATGAAGAACCAAATAACAAGAAGAATATAAAGAACACGAACCCAGAAAATGCAAAATCACCAAGTCAGAAAAAATAACAATCCAAAAAATGTGAAAAACATAAACAATAATAATATATTCAAAAACTAAAATAAATATAACATAAATTATTATTAATAATAAACAATCGTAATATAAAATTTACAAATATTATTAGTTTATTACAATATATATTAATTGTTAATATATAAAAAAATTAGTATATTAATAAAAATACTAGAATGTCTCAAAAAATATTTGTATCTAAAAAAATTAAAAAAACATAAATAAATATTTCAACATATATATGCGCTCAACCATAAATTTTTTTAAAAAAATTTATAATTTTATTTTTAAATAAATAAATCAAAAGTGATTATTTTCTTAATTTTGATTTTTAAAATTTTTAATAATTATTTATATCAATTTTTATTAATATTATATAATAATTAATTTTTATTATTTAAATATTTATTAATTATTAATTATTATATATTAAATAAAATTTTTATTTATAAATTAAAAAATTGCAATGGATGTGACACAATTTTGGAGAAGAGTGGTTTGTGCTACAGTTTTGGCAATAACAGTTTAGTCAGAAGCAAAATATCAACAATAAAAAAGCTGATTGATTATTCGACTGAAAATTTAGTCAAAAATTAATATTTTCTTAACTAAACTTTTAGTTGATAATCCTTGTTTTTATTGTAGTGCTCATTCTATTATCAGAAAGAGATTTTGTTTTTGAAACCAAACATATCTCCCAATTGGAAGCATTAAGTTAATTCAGATATTACCATCCCAATATCAATTTACTTGGATGTATGAGACTACTAGGTGACTGCGAGGGGAATTCATCTAAACGGCACATCTCTGAAACAAGGATACCCTAATGGGGCTAGATGGACTGTGATGCTATAGATGGGTCCGAAAAGGAAAAGAGGAATGAAACCTAGGTCTTGATTACTATATGTTTCCAGAATTCTTTAATTCGACAATGGTATTGGGAGGATAGATTTCATATCCGTCCTTCGCAAGCCCTTCTTGAAGCAGCTCGTGAATCGATATTCTTCATCCTGCATCAAGAACTTATCTCTGATCCTCATATTTTTCAGCTACATTTTGTTGACTTTTATGAATCTCATTATCGATTATCTCTAAATATTCAGGGTTCGATTGTCCTCTTCAGATGCTACGAGGGGATTTTTGGTGCTTATCCTGTAGGGTCAGCTCAGTACAAATCATGCTTCTGTTGCAGCCTCGGAGAAGATTGCGTAAAGCGCTGCAAGATTGAGGTGCATTTTGTTAGTTTACTGGGATAGATCGATAGATCACGAGTGGAGAGCATCAATCAAGCCAACAATACTTTTTTCTTTTTAGTTTTATGTTTTAAAATGTAAATTTGATTACCAAAATTAGAATCAAGAAGTCAAAAATTATAATTGTAAGAATAAATCACATTTTAATTACATAGTTAACATTTTTTAAGTATAATTTTTCTTTACAATTATAATTTTTGACTTTGCAATTTCAATTTTTATCATCAAATTTATAATTTGGAACCTACAATTATATATAAAAAAAAAAAGACATTTTTGGCTTGACTGGATCCTTTTCGCTTGTCTGTACGACTGAAAAGGATCCATCCTCATTGGTTTACCTACTTATAATATCTTATTGTCTTTTTCCTTAGTGTAATCTTAATATATTAAATAAATAAATAAAAACTACTTGAGGTATATCTATAGTAAAGTACATTTGCAGTTCAATTGTAGTTGTTCTTCTAATATATCAAATGAATCTCGTAGATTATGAAATATGAATACATAAAAAACTAAGTAGCCTTTATGTTGCCGTCAATGTCCTGTGTTACATAATTATATCGGTATTTATACTTAGATGTGTTTATTTGGATTTGTTCATATTGGTTTTTTATTTCTCATAGTTTGTATTAAGGTCTTATGATTTTTGTGTTTAAATTGAAATTTCAACAAATCTATCATGACTTTAGTCAAAGGAAAGTAATCCATGCTAAAATTAGAAGATTTCAGAGAAATTTTAAAACATTTTCTAGAGAGCATAGAAAAGTCACAGTGAAATTAAGGACACATTAGCTTAAGAAATTGAAATTTATCTTAACAGAGTTATTATTGAGAAAAAAAAATTATGATTGACCTGAACTAGAATTAAGGTCGAAGAGCTAGTCACGGTCATGATTGAGACTTTCATTTTTCATTCACATAATACTCTACTTTGGAAGAGAGCAATTTTTTCGGCATCATTTTTGCTTGACTAATTCTGACGTACAAACAGAACAATAGGAGCCATAGTCCATATGAGATTTGGATTCTCTCTATGCGAAAAGACTCGCATAACAATACCGTCAGAAGAGATAGACACACGCAACTGTTCCACTTGAATGGTAAATTTCAAAGTGAATTCTTCACATGAGATTGGACTAGATCTGTCCATGTGCATTCTCCCACATTAATTAGGCGCACTTAACAAAGTGACTGCTAGAATGAATTGAATTGAACCCAAATTAAGGACGAATAATAACCACCAGAGGACAAAAAACTGCAAATATCACTGCCTTTCCACTAACCACTAGCTTAGATATATCCTTATCATTAGGATTTAGATTTGATTTTCAAGTAGAGGGTTTCTATCTTAAAAGCTCAAAAAATTGGCAACTTCTTTTTCTACTGATTTGTCAATAGAAAGAAGCCAAGAAGACAAACATGTAAGTTAGATTAATTCAGCTATGACTCATCTAAAAGTAGTAGACACCAGCATTAACCACTGTGATTAATCCTAGCTACCTTTTCGTATTCACTTTTTCTTTCTTGAGCGGGGGTCCAGAGGAGATTTCAATTATCCATGAAAACTATTAAATTTCTTTGGTTCCTAAACTCCCTCCGACCAACGCCACCAGGTGGCACGAGAGACATCACTTCTCTCAGCCTTCAGCCACTAATAGGGTCGATACCTTCTACGGTTGTCCTTATCAGTGCCACGCCCTGGATGACCACTCAAACCATTGCTCTGATCACTCCTTCGGGACCGGGGAGGTGGCATTTGTACACCAGGCTGTTGACTGCAGTATGCCGATATGAAAACCAAGATTTCACATCGGGGGAAAAATAAAAATAAGAAAAAGAAATGAAAGCCAGCCCAAGACTTATTTGTAACTTACAGGACATAGCCAATACGACCATCTGGTAATACCATTGGGACCATCTCCATCCCAGCCGGCATTGGACCCCTACCATATATCACTGGCTGTTCATAGATAGAAACCCACAATATCAAGAAAAATTAATATATATATATATATATATATTAAATCAATAAGTCAACAGTTAACACGTCAATTTTAAATACCTAGAGTGAATCACTAAATACCTGTTGATAACTAATACCAGTACCATATCCAGCCCCTAAAGAGCCATATAGGTTTCCTGAAAAACCATATCCGGGATGTGGAAGATGGGTCTGATGAAGCCCGGTGTTGTAGGCATAACCCCCATCAGATTTCTTATCGGATTGAGGCTTTGCAAGAACAACTTCCAACACTTGGCCTGCAATTCAAACTCGTCAAACATATGTAAGCAAACCTAATCAATATATTGAACAATTTTTCTCAAGTCAAAATAGTGTATAGACAAGTTGGCTGCACTTGCACATTGCATCCTCTTGTCACTTTTCTGACAGATTCCACCAACACTTGCACCAAAAAAAGAAGATAGAAAAATAGAACACAGATTTGCATAGAGAGAAAACCAGTCTATATTATGTAGAAAATGTACCATCTATTTCATATTTTTCTGTATCTTTTACAGCCTTCAATGCACTGGACCTCTCAGCAAAATGAATGAAACCAAAATCACGTTTCCCTCCATCTTTGCCTGGTGGCATAACCACTTTGGTTACTTCCCCGTGCTGACAGAATAGTTCCTTCAGTCGTTCAGTAGTAGCACTCTCAGGTATGTTTTTCACATAAAGAGCTTTAACCTGAAAATACCAAAACAATTTGCACACATAACATAAAATTAATAATTAAGCAGCAAAATTAGTTAATTATGACTGAATATGGTACAAACAGCTTTAGAAACATAAACAATACATCATTGATATTAAGCAAAGCTATTCTCTCCCTTCATCACCACAAAGAGTTCATTACAGGCATAGACTCATACTTCCAAGTCACTTTAAGATCCCAAATTTCAACTTTACTTCTACAATACTTGTCCACAAATCCTAAATAAGCTTTAGCATTCCAAAAGGTTGAGCTCTTGTAGTGAAAACATCATTTTATTCTCCCACTCAAAAAAGAAATTAACAAAAAATCATTTTCCATCTATATCAATATGAATGATAAACGCTGGGAACCTACAAGAAGTCCAACAAATTCCCCAATTAAATAATAATATTAGCTGTTGGGAGATTCCTAAGAGGCCCAAGGAATACCTGATTTATTACTTAAGCAATATAGAAAAATTAAGTGCATGAATAAAAGGGTAAACTCTTTCCTTTCTGTACTCTACATTTTTAAAAGAAATAGCTGTCCACACATATGATTACAACATTAAAAAACAAAAAGAGGGGGGGGGGGGGGGGAAGCATTCTAAATGATTCCAAGTCTATAATTCATAACCAAAGGTTTCCACTAATAAGAAAACTCAAGTACAATTTTTAACAATTTTTAAGTGTATTCTCTAAGGTTTTCCAATAAAAACTTGACAAGTGAATATTTTTTACAGCTTAGCACCACTTTATTTGATGTTTCAAAAAAGTTTCCCCATGTGTCATGTGTTTATTAGTGAATACAATAACAAACACCTAAAGAAACTTAGCTAAATCTAGTCCAACATTGTCTGACAGTGCAAACCAAGGAACAAAATCTTGTGTGAAGGTACTATTTTAACAGGTCCAACAACATATGTTTTGCAAACATATTGGAAGAATTAGAGGAGCTAGAAAGTTCATTTTTTTTTTCCTTTTAAATTCTGAGAACCTTGAAAAAGATGACAGATTACTCAATGGAAGTTCTAATTTACCCTGTAACATCTATTTTAACTATGTACTATACAAATAGGTTTAAGTGCAAATATTCCTATCCTACACTTGTCATATTGATGTATGTAATCAAGAATTTATGCACTTTATCTTTCTAGTTTTTTCAATTCTTAAATGTTTTCTACAAGCATAGTGGATATGTTGATGTTTCAATCAAGGCTCACACATAGTAAATGGATCTACCTACAAATTCTTCAAGAGTTCCCTGCCATATTAAAAACAAATATATTTAAGCCATTTTGGCAGATACAGCACAATATTTAGTTTCTTAGTATACACAACATCCTGAAATACAGACACGTAAACAACACATCCACATCTATGGCACTTTTACGAAGTGTCAAAAATTTCACCAATCCTTTTCTTAAAATGAAACAAGAAATATATAAAAGTATCAATAACAGTTATAATTTCACCGATAGAATCAACCACAAAAGGGACCAAACATCAGAGAAGGTTCCCTCCTAGTTGGGTCCACATCTAAGAAAACATGCTCATAGATAGCCTCCGTCAAGCAGTGTAGAATGAAGAAACATCAAATGACCCATTGTTTCTCAATTTCAACAAAACCCACAGTCATCAATTCCTCTTGTTGTTTTCTTCCTCATTGATAAGCCATGCATGTCCATCTCAATGTTAACAACAGTAGGGACAACTCATGACAACCAAACTTGTGATCCCTTGTCTTCCTTGTTATCCAAAAGTGCCAATCTTTTCAACATAGCCCATGGTCATCTATCTGTTTTCCTTTTGTTTTCTCCCTTTCATTGATAAGTCACACATATCTACCTCAGTGTTAACAACACTAGAGACAACTCATGATAACTGAACTTGCAATCCCATCTCTACCATGTTATCCAAAAGGGCCAATCTCAACTGAATCCATCGCCCAATTTTAGACTTCTACAGTAAATCTCAGGTTTAGTAGACAAAATCCTTACAGCACTTCTAGTGCATAGCCAATAAGCATCTCTATCTTCAAGTAAGATAAATTTAACCTTGAAAACAAAGTTTGCTGCAACCTTTACACATCAGAATGCCATTTTATCCTTCAACTCAATATTGATCTCTACATAATCATCTCTTCAGAAATTATCCAACTTAAAGTCTCACATCAATGACTCAGATTATTTATTCATACATTTTATGCAATCTGTGTAAATTAAGGATGGATCATATCAGAATGAAGCTGCGGTTATTAATAGGCTCTTGATATTCTTTATCCAAAGTTTGGACTACTGTAATTTAAGACATATTGTAAAAATAAGCCGTTTGCTTTCATTTGTTCCTTTAAAATTATTGACAATATTTGCTCAAATGAACAGTTTTAAGAAGCAAAAAGAAACTTACATGTGCCCAGGAAATTGGTCTGCACAAAAGGGGAGGAAAAAGAATAAACATAGAAAGGGGAGGCGGGAGAGAACAAATGATCCTTAAGTACACATATTTCATCAAAGCTTAGTGCACATTATAGGTTAAAAAAAATTGAAATCACTTTTAAAATATATAGTCGATCTTCAAGCAAAAATTACCTGTGAGGAAGCAGAATGATCAGATGAGCTTTTTGGATCTGCCCAAGTGACAGTTGGGGTATTACCATCCAGCTTGAAATTTGCACTTGACATCTTTTGCCGAGAATAATCAGCACAGGCATTATTGTAATACAAAACAAAAGCAAATCCACGATTCCTACTTAAATTTTGAGGGTCCTGTTAAAAACAAAAGGGAGTGGAACTAAAAAGGTAGGTCCTGCAACATTTTAATATAAGCAAATAGCACAAATCAGTTCAAGGCAGTACCTTTATAAGCTCTATGTTTTCAACTCCAGGACCAACACCCTCTATGACTATTTTAAACTCATCTTCTGTCCAGTTTTTTGGAACATTACCAATGAACAATCTGTGTTTTGTTTCAGACAGTGAACACCTTAAAGATTTACCCTGATATCATGGGGGAAAAAAATAATAACTAAACACCAGAAGAAGATCCTGGACAGAAAGTTCGTCTAAAATTCACTGTTACCAATGAAAATACTATTTTCAGAGAGCAGCATAAATACCTTAAATTCCTTGTTATGTAACTCTTTGATGGCCTTCTGAGCAACTTCTTTCGTAGTAAATGCCACAAAAGCATAACCCTTGCCTTCTCCAGTGTCCCTATTTTTCATTAATCTCACCTGCAAGGTAACAGAACAAAATCAAATTCTTACTGATAATCTCAACCATCCTATGGTCCCACCTTAATAATTGACAAAGTGTTTAATATCATTAATCCAATATGTCATTATTCTTACCTCAAGAATATCACCCATTGGCTCACACATCTCCCTCAAATCATCTTCACAGACATCCCGAGGAAGTCCACCAATGAAGACTTCAGAACCATGAGGAGGAAGGGCAAGAAGTTCATCATGTTTCTTCTTCTCATCTTCATCAATGGGAGATAGTTTTTTCTCGTCCTCTATAGATTCAGCCACATTGTCACTTCTATCTGCTTCAGGCATTTGGTCTTTCCCGCTAGCCTCTGCTGCAGAGTCTTCATCTTCATGCTCTTCGGCACCATTCCCTTCAACATTTTCATCACCACCTCCATCCACACATTCGTTATCTATTTGTTCTTCAACATCATCATCATCCATCTCCTCCATGTAATTTTCCTCATCAAGGTCCACCCTCTCATCAATTTCTGCACCTTCTGACATGATTGTCTCAGAACCTGGGCTTTGTTATTAACACCTGTGGGTTCACACAATAATCAAGAATACTGTATGGACCCCTTAGGTGTCTACATGGTTGACACACCACATCAGTGGACAGCTAGAACATTTTAAGGCCACTAGATTTTAAGATGAAAATATACTTCATGTGGTTTTAGGTGAGAACTGAGAAACATAGGAACTGTAAGTTCCCATTAAGACCTTAATAATAAAGTCATTATGGAGAATACCCAACAACATCCCCACATGCCACATTTGGTCATTGGAAAACTGAACTGGAATCCATAAGGGACACTCAAATCTAGCAATTTGTCACAGCCAACGTTTCATTTTCTTTCTCACCTCGTCTAAACAATCAAATGAGGAGTGACAACAAGAGACTGACCAGTAATTGAAAAGAAACCCGATTAAGTAATCGGGAAAAATATCCAGACATGCAAATATGCCATATAGAATCCCCTCACAAACTTTACAATTAAACCCAAGCATCTAAATGGCACAAAGAAAATAATGAGCGAAACAAACTCCATGAAAAAATATATTAAGAAATACCATAGACACAGCACAGAACCGAATCCAATACAGAATCAGAACCGATAAAAGTAACATACCAAAAAGATTTTTCTTTTTGCTTTCTGTTATAAAGGGTCAATTTCAGTTATGAGAATGCTCAGAAGTGAATCCGAACTAAGAGAGGATAACAAGTGGGGCAAAATTTGAAAGTTCCCCCTCCACCCACCCAAAAGAAATGAAAGAAAAAGAGGCATAGAAAATAGAGAAAAGGGAGTGACTTTGCATACCAGCAGCATAAATGAGGGATTTTGAGATTTGCTTCTTAATGGGCTTTAGGGATTTATCTGATTCTCCTCCAGAGGAAGAGAGAGAAGGAAGCAGGAAGAGCACACAGGGGGGTGTGTTATCCGGCGCACCCAACAGGTGTGTTCCTTCCTTCTTTCCAGAAGCCCCAGAATGAGAGAATATACGAAGCAAGCGTTTTCACTACGAGCGAGGGGACATCCAATAGAACTTTGCCACGTTTCCAATCTCTTGCCACCTTGAATTTTTTTTTGGAATAAAAAATTTTTATTTTGTTTTTAAACTAAACAGTTTTTTCATATTTTTATAATTAAAATTTTTAATTAAAAGATAATAAATTTATTAGTCTCTAAAAATAACATAATAAATGTATAATTTAATTAAAAATTATATAATTGTTTGTAAAAATTATATACATATATTATGGAATAATATATTTGTAATATTTTAATTGAAAATTTTGATAATAAGAATATAAATAATTTTATATCAGTTTTTTGCTTCATGTTTTACCAATAAATTAAATATTTGAGTTGATATTGAAAATTTAATTTGCTTAAAAAGTTGTGTTATTTTTACACCATAAAATTATATTATTTTTACACATCATTTCACATATATTGTAATAAATCAATAACAATGAAATAAGTGTGACAATATTATTTCTGCACTTAAAATAGTAAAATTTACCAACTATTAGGAAGAAGAATTCGGAGCCTGATAGGATGAAATTGGGGGACTTCGTAAAGGAGACAGCTGTAAATGTTTAAATAATTTACCTTTTTCTATGGTGAATTTTCCTTATTTCTTACATTCTAAGAATAGTCCCACTATAATTTTTTGATCTTAGCCAAAGGCCGAGAAAAGCATTACATTATACTTGTATTACTTCCTTTTGTATAACATTATCCTTCCCTCAATCCCCTAAAAAAGAAAAAAGAAAAAAGAAAAATCCTTCCCTTGGTTTTGTTCACTCTCATATAAGGTGATACCATAGGAAAAGGGAAACAAAAAAGTTAACATAAAAGCTTACCTTTTGATACATGGAAAGGGAACTGTTAATCAAGGCTATCAACTCTTTCAAGCGCTTCAAAGAAGGTACATATATAATTTTTCCTTTATCCTGTGTTATAAAAAAATGGCAAACGACAGCTTTCTTTTGAACCTTTTTATTTTATTTTATTTTTTTATGAATTGTATGTTTTCTTTTATAATGATCACTTATGCAGCATGAGTCGGGTAGGATGTACCAAATCAAATAGCGAGGTTTTATATTGTTGGATAATGGCTCATGCCAAATGCATTTCTCCCTGTTGGTAACTTTGAGTGCAGAAACTTATTCTCCGTTTTTCATTCATAAATTATAGTGAGATTTCATGAAAATGTAGACATTCAATACCTCATTCATTTAATTTCAACTCTTTTTTTATAAGAAAATATTATTTTATTAAAATATCAATAGAGTACAAATACAATGCCCCTTCGACCAAAAAAAAAAGGACTTGGAAACAAAATACACCAGCAAAAACATATCACTAGCTAGAGTTGAATCTAGGGAGGATGACACATTCTCCTAAGGACGTTATTGGCAAGTCATTTAGTTAAATTTTATTTTTTTTCACTTATCAATAACAAGGAAATAGTGTTTAATTTACTCCAATCACCCAACACACAACAAAGTGTAACCTTCATTTGGAGAAGGAATTTTTAAAAAATCTCAAGGTACAAACATTAAAATCTTATTCAGAGAGTTTAAATTATCTAATTATGTAAAAGAAAAGAGAAAGAGAGAGACTTGGAGGTGAGATTTACATAAATAGGTCCCACTAAACCTCACTTCATATATATTTTTTCTTTGTAATATATCTTTTCCTTTAAAAAAAAAATCTATTGGCTCATTCTCAAGGAACCATGCACGAAAAGAAAATGGCAGGCCTTCTAATAGAACAAAATAGCCTCATTCAAGGAGCCATCAAGTCAGACTTCTCGCTCCCATTGGAAAACCTTTTTAAGGGGAAGTCCGTATAAATACATTCAAAAGGGTCTCACATTCAAATTCAATTCCTTCAAAGTAAAAGGAGAAATCCATTTCTCAATGATTAATGGAAAACAAAGAATTATTCATGACTTGTTCTGGAGAATATGTTCAAAAATTTTCACTTACCTCCAAAATATGTTTGTATTTTCCACCCCTTAACAGTCATAGATTTGATTGTGTTTTTATTTTGGACTCTGTCAAAAATGAAAGGTCTAGCAAGTTTACAATACATTATGCCAATTTCAATGCTCATATTCCAATCTAAAGACATCAAGTTCTTTGTCTTCTCATTTCTATCACTACCTCTTCTTTCTTACTCAACTTTCATCTTCAATAAAAACTAAGATCAAAAGAGAAGGTAACTTATCATTAAAACAAACGTATCTATAGAAGAAAGCTTTCAAACCAATGCAGCACCAAACTCGTGCACTTAAAGCAATGTCAAATCATCACACAACCAGTATAAGAAGGCTCAAAAAAGCTTCTCACAATATAGAACAGTCACTGTTGAGAGCAATTACTCCCACCTCTAAAGCAAAACTTGGAAACTTTCTTGTCTTTTTTTTTTTGGGAATGGAGAGGAAGATATATTCAAAAAAATGAAAGAATACAATATCAAGCGACTAAGAAGGTTCAATTAAATTAATAATCCCTCTAGCCTTCAAAATATGAAAAGTAAAAGTTTTAACACTACGAGCAATTTCTAAAGCAGTAATAAAATCATCAGCAAAAATAACTTTATTCCTCATTTGCCAAAGCTTCTAACACATAGCACCAAACAAGATAACCTACACTGGACCAGAATGAGAGATTTTAAGATTTGCTAATAGCCAATCTAGAATATTGCTTTGGAAGAAAGAGTCTTGACACTCTTGAGGCAAAAGAATATCCCATGCAGATTTGGCCACCGAACAAACAAGCAAGACATGATCAATGTTTTCCACCTCATCATTACATCTAGTGCATGATGAGTTGGAAGGTAAATGGCGTAGACATCTTTTTGTATTAGTTGGAAGCTTATTCTTGCAAACTAGCTAGAGGAAGGATCAAATGCATTGAGGACCAGGCTACTTCCATATAAAATTCTAGTTGGACTCTTAAGGATGCCAGAACCTCTCATAGGGGAACTGATAAGCTGAAGCTACCTTGAAGTCCCTATGAATCGAGAGGAGCCAAGAACTGGTGCTAGAATCATCATGACTAGCTAGCTAAGATATATTGGCTATCATAGCATCCCACACAGAAGCTTAACTTCTCCATAGATGAAAAGCATTTTACTTTCTAAATTGACCTCAATGATTAGAGTGCCACCCATACATCTGAGTCCAAAACTTATCATCAAGTGAAGCAAATGAAAAGGCAGGTTTCATAAAAAAAGCCAAGTTCTGGGACTCCATGTCCTTTAATCCTACACCACCATGCAAAGTAAGTTGGCACATGTCCTCCCAACTAACAAGAAAGATACCTCTCCTTGAATCAGTACTCCCCCAAATAAACTTGCATATTAACTTCTCAATTTTTGAAATACAAGATTGAGGAAGCTTAAAATTTTGCATAACATAGGAAGGGATGGATGAGAAGACACTTTTAGCAAGGGTTATCTAATTTGTGAGAGAGAAAGTCATCGCTTTCCAACCAACAAGCTTTTGCTTCATGCGATCAATGATATGGGAATAAGTATCCTTGGCGATCCTCTTATGAAGTAATGGCACTCCCAATTATTTACCTAAGATAAAAGTTTGGTCAAAACCAAGATGATTACAAATAGAGCTAGAGACATTGCTAAGAAGATTGTTGGAAAAGAAAATTTTAGTCTTTGCCCTACTAACAAAATGGCCCAAAGAGACACAAAAGTCTTCAAGGACTCTTTTAATGATCTTGGCCTATTGGATAGAAGCTTCACCAAAAAGGATAAGATCATTGGCAAAATACAAGTGAGATAAAAGAGGACCATTTTTACCAATCTTGATGGGGTTCCAATCTTTCTTCCTTAACTACGTCAGAGATGGCTTGTGAGAGCCTTTCCATATAGAGCACAAAGATACAGGGGCTAATAGGGTCACCTTATCTGACTCTTCTAGAAGGAGTGGAGGGATCAGGAGGTTTCCCATTCTTGAGCACCTATATTATAGGAGAAGAAATACACTTCATGATGAGCTCTATAAGTTTGAGAAGGATTCTTGCATCTATCAAGGTATCTCTAATGAAGTCCCATTAAAGTCTATTAAAGGCCTTTACAAGATTTACTTTGATCGCCATCTAACCTTTATCCCCCCTCTTAATGTGTGTATAATGGATAATCTCTTAAGCAATAATGATATTATCGATGATGTGTTTACCCTGTATGAAACTAGTTTCAAAGGGTTGAATAAGAGATGGCATGACCACCTTGAGCCTATTAGCAATGACTTTTGTAAGAACTTTATAAGCCATATTATAGAGACTAATAGTCCAAAATTGTTTCAGGTGCTGTGAGTTATCCATTTTGGAATAAGAGTAATAATAGTCCTATTAATGTCCAGGTAGAGATCACTCCTAGCAAAAAGATCACTAACCATCTTGAAAAGATTATCACCAACAATATCCCATTGACTTTGAAAAAATAAAGCATGCAAGCCATCAGGACCAGGGGATTTCATAGGATTCATATTAAAGAAGGTGGTACGGGTCTCTTTAAAAGTAATATCATGCTCAAGCAAATCAAAAAAGGAAGAGGAGATTGGAGGAACAAAACCTTTCACTTGATAAGGAATCATATCAAAGCTATCCACTAAATAAATTCTCTTAAAATAGGAGGAAATCATACCTCTTAATAAATCATCATCCAATTGCCACACATCATTATTATCTCTAATAAAAGATATTTTGCTCCTCCTCCAATTAATCAAGGCTTTGAGATGATAATACGAGGTATTGCAATCACCAAGACATATCCAATCACTCTTAGATATTTGCAGCCACAAAAGTTCCGCTTGGAGACAGGTATTTTCATGCTTATAGAGCTCAATCGATTCTCCAAATCTCTAAGAAAAATGGAATAAGGATGTTGCTTAATTGCTTTCTAGACACCAATAATGCGAACACGAAGGCGTTTCTTTCTCTACCAAATACTCCCAAAAAATACACCGATTCCAATCATGGGTTGTAGAAGAGAAATTTTTAATATTGTCCAAAAGAGTTGCCTCATTGACCCAATTATCCTTAACAAGAAAAGCAAACTTAAGATGGGTTAACCAAGCAGCCAAGAAATTGAAAGGAGAAGGCCCATTCGAGTTAAAGAAATTTAAGCCCAGCTTAGTTAATAAAGGTTTGTGGTCAGATTGAACCCTTGGCAAATGAAGAATTGAAGCATGAGGGAAACTAGAAACCCAAATGGCATTAGATAAGACCCTATCCAACCTTACTAATAAAGTCCCTTTCCTCCAAGTATATTTGGGCCTATTGAAGCCTAGATTAATAAGGCCAAGCCTATTCACAAAAGAAAGAAAGGAAGGAATTGTAAGGTGGAAGATGGAATTGGGAACCTCCACGTCTCTCATCTAGCTTAAAAGTAGCATTGAAATTACCAGCGATCAAACAAGCACCAGCTTAAGAAAGTAAAAGTTGGTCAAGATCACATCATAAGTTTCTTCTGGTAAAAGGTTAAGGACTAGCATACACAGCCACAAAATTTAAACAGACCTTCTAATCTAGCCAAGAGACAAAAGTTAAAATAAATTGACGATAATTTTGGATGATGCTAACGTTGACTTTTTCTGACCAAAGAATCCAAATACCACCCTACAATCCATTAGCCTCCATATGGTGAGATCTCAAGTAACCAAATTTGAATATAGCTTTGTTAGCTTGAACATTATAGCTTCTTGGTTCGAGCAGGACTATAACTTTTGGATGGTACTAATAAAGAAAAGATTTAAGAGTCAAAAGGAATTTATTTGAGGAAGCCCATTGACAATTCCAAACCAAAAAAGACATGGATATTAATTAGTAGGAAAGGGGTTTTGAGTACATCTTCATCATCATTCATGAGATCAAATTCCCTATCATTGCCACCGTCATCAAAGAAGGGAATATCAAAATTGTCAGAGATAGCCTGTAGGAGTCCCATAAATGCACCTTGATAAGGACTTCCAGGTTGAGGGTTTATTCCCTGGACTTTAAGCCCATATTAGAGTTTATATCTAGTAAGAGACCTTTTGTTTAAGGCTTTGTCCCTGCTTGTAGGAGGCCCATTCCATAAGTTTTAGAAATTGTCTTCTTGCACTGGAGCAAGAGTGGGTTCTATTGATGCTTCGTGGATCATGCTTGGGTCCTTAATAGAGACCATACTGTGATGTTCTTTATCAAAGGTTGTGTCCAAATGGATTCCATGATAAGCTTTTGAAGAAAAGATAGAGTCATTGTCTTCCTTAGGTAATGTGCTCTTGTTTTTTCCTTTTGAGTTTTTCTTAGGTAATTGTTGACCTGCTCTACCGCTATAAGTTTGAGGAATCTTCATTGAATCGCCTTTAACTTATTTCTTCTGTACTTTATTATCCTTCCTCGATGATTCGACAGCAAAAGAGTAAGTATGTTGACACTTTCATGGACCTGTTTCTGATATTCCTCATTGGCCTCTACCTCAGCTGCATCATTAGACACTAAAATGTCAAATCTAAAGCCACCCCTACTATCAAATTGGTGTTTGCCACCAATTCCTCTTTGTGATAGGTTGTCTAGTTTCCTTCCTTGTCTTTTAACTTACACCAAAGGATTGAAGGCTTCCTTCTCACGTGCCTTTGCCTATGTTGTCGCCGGATATGGAACCAAGTTGCTGTCACCAATTTGGACTTTAGATGAAGAGGCATTCTTTGTTGGGCAAACATTTTTCAGGTGACCAAAATGGCCACAGTGATAGCAGATAATGGACAAGCCTTCATATTCAACAAAGAGGAACTGTTCATCTACTTTGATGAGAGAAATAAGAGGTTTCGAGAGATTAATACTTATGGCCACCATTGTAAATTTACCTCTATTTCTAAAGTCAATGTTATAATCAACTTTGATAACATCTCCAAGCACCTTTCCTATTACTCTAATAATACTTTTATGATAACACTTAACATCCAACATTAGAATACGTATCCAACCCATAACCTGATTAACCTTGTGATCTAAAGGATTAAAAGTGGGTGACCATGGTTGCACAATAAAGGTAGTAACCCATCACCATCCACAGGCTCCCTAGTAGCATATGCTAGAAGTCTAGCTCCTCTTTAAACTTAGCGATAAACAATCTCCTTCAGGGTCAATAAGCTAAAATGAACCCAGACTTCTCCAAAGGACTGCTAGTCTATCCTTGAAAGACTTGTAGCTAATGTTTCCACCCAAGAGCTTTAGAACTATGACAAACCTCATATTATCATCTAGAAGTTTCTTCACATGGTTAGAAGAGCTTATGGAAAAGGGACAGAGTCTTCTATGACTACCTTTATGTCGTCCTCCTTCACCATTACTTCCTCTGTCTTAACGTCAGAAATAGAGGATAATAACTTGTCCTTGAAAGGAGAAGATGGTATGTTTTTGGCATCCAAAGTGACTATATGTGCTTTCATAATTGAATCATTCTTGTGCTTTGGATTCTCTAACTTAATAAGCTTCAATGGTTTCTCAGCAACAACATTGGTTCTAACTTTCTTGCATTCCTATCATTATCATGTGGAGGGAGAGGATCTTCATTTTCTTTTAAAATCAACTCTTCATTGTTGTCTAAAAGCATGACATCAGAAAAAGTTGATGCTTACTCATTAACTAGGTAGGGATGGTGAAACAAAGAACATTCATGTTCTGAGGACAATCTATTTGGAGAACTTTCACATTCTCAAAACGTAAGGTGGAGCATGCATGACGAGGGGAAAGACCTTAAAGAGAGAGAGAGTCAAGGAGTTTTTTACTTAGAAAATCTTTCACGTTGGCTTTCACAATGCTTTGAAGGAAACTTTTTTGTCTTTAATTTCAAATTTTATAGAATTCCTCTCCACAAATAAAAATTTAAACCAAGTTAATTTTGTAATAGAATATTACAATACCAAATTCTCTACTTTAGATTCGTAGAATGGTTTTTAGGATAGAAAAATATAAATAAATATAAAAGTAGAAAGTAAAGAAATTAACTAAGTCTAAAACATAATTTTGCTCCAAAAAAAAATTATTTTTCTTTCAAAAAGTTATTGGTCTTTGAAATTATTTAAACTTTGTTTTTTGATATCGCAATCAAGTGATATTAAAATTAACTTGCATACTTCAACTAATCACCATTTAATATGATAAAAATAGACCTCTATCGAAATTATAAGATTTACTAAGAAATTTGAAAAGAATTTAAATACATTCTTTCAATTTTAAGTTATTTGCAGGCATTACTTCCTTACCCCATAAACCTTTTTTACCTTCAGTGTTTGAAGCTTTCTATTTATTTTTTGTTTACAAAGTTAAAGGAGATACCACTTAATACTATTTCTCGTGCGGCATGATATGTGAGAGATAGTTTGAACAACTTAAGTGGAATAACATAATTTAAGTGAGTCATACCTAAACATTGGTATTGGTATTTGTTGATAATCAAACCTAATTACAAGTGATACTGGAAGTAATCAGTTGACTAACAACTAAGTTTTAGTTGACTAATAAATTTTAAGAAAATTAGGTTATAACCTTAAAAGTCATTAGTAGCCAAGTTTCAATAAACTAATAATTAAGTTTTAGAAAAGTTATGTTACAATAATAGAAGTCACTAGTCAATTGGCAACAAAGTACTAGTCAATTAGTAACTTACTGGAAGTCACTAATCAACTAGCAACCAAGTTTCAATTGACAAAGAAGTAACAAGACACCACCTAGGAGCAACTAGTCAATTAATCGAAAGTGCTAATTGATTGGTTGAGAATATAACATAAGAAACTTTGAAAATTATTATAGTTGGAATATCTTTTAGTCTCAAGGATCATATGGTTTCACTAATATCAGTCACATGACTATTTAACTAATTCAGAAACACTCTAAATATTCAAAAGAACATGATAGAAAATCAATTTTGAATTTTAAACTAAATTTTTGATGAAGATGCATAATCGTTCAAAATTACTATTTTAAATACTGTTTCTATAATAACCTAAAATCTTAAACTTAACATAGGTCTATAATGACTAATAATTAAAGTATAAAATTGGAAATAATGTATATGAATATAAAATAAATTACTTTAGGATAGTAATCAAAGACTAGTTAATTTTAAAATAATTATGGAGCTTGAAAATTATCTTACAAAGCTATTTTGATATTTGTCTTATATCCAATGGAATGCTTTTGTTTCTCATAGTCTTAAGGTAAGTTGACCTTGAGTAAAGGTGCACATAGGATGAGTTAAGTTAGGTTTCACCTTGGTTTGAAACTCAGCCTATTTCAAGCCAAGTTAGCAATTTTGGACCCAAGGCACGACTTGGTTGGGGTTTAGTTTGGTTTATGGTTGGGGCAAATCAGGTTGCTATACTTTTTTAAAAAGAAAATTTAAATTTTAAATGCTCATATATTTGTAACTAGTTAATCACTTTAAGCAAATAACCACTTGTTTTAATACTCTTTTTGTGAGATCTACAAAATATAAATTAAAAAAAAAAACATAGGTCTATAGGAAGAAATAGAAAGAAAATGGAGAAAAAGTAACTAGAACTTCAAAATATAATAACTCAAAGTTTGGTGATCTAATTATTTTCTTTAAAAAAGGTTGTTTACCATATCAATTTTGAATTTTTGCTTTTAATTTTTAAAAAATGCATGTTTCTTATTTAAATATAATAATCATACTTAGAAGAGACTTGAACCTTCTTGGCTTTTTATAATATGTAAAAAAGTTTATAACGATTTGCTTAAATCATATACAATGGCCCTTAAAAAAATTTATTTTCACTTTGGTCCTTCATATATATGTATGTATATATATATTCAGACCAAGCTTGACTAGCCAGAATAGCCGACCCAATTATCCCAGTCTAACTTGGCAAAGTAGTATTAGGCCAACTGGACTAGATAAATAATCTTAACATTGAGATCTAAATTTTGTAGCTTTCTTATTTCATTTCCAATGCATAAAATATATTTTTCTATTTTTTATAATTTTTTTGAGTCAAAAGCTACAATACCAAAAATATTGATGCCACATGCTATATATTTTTTTAAATTTGATGCATTGCCACTAAGTTCCAAAAAAGCATGTCAAAGATGACATACTTTAATAGGAGGCACGCCGCTCAACAATGGGGCCTGACACCTATTAATCTTTTTTAAATGGTTGGGATTGATTAGGAGGTGTGACCCCCCATTAATTTTTTTAAAAAATAATAATTGGTGGTCAACTTCCTATTGATTGAAAGATGTATTCTCTTTTCAAAAGCAATCCAGATTCTTTACATCTTTTTTTTTTTTGGGTGTTGCTTTACGCTGCTTTAGAAGCATCTAATTGGATTATCTAGTTCAAATGTGAATAGTATGTATTTTTTTTTTATTTTTTTAAATCTCAATTATCATTTTTTTAAATTCACAATTGAAAGACTATTTTAATTCTTCATTCTGTCTCTTTTAAAATATAAAAAACTTAAAAATTTTAAAAAAATTAGACTGTTCAAATTTAATTTAGATTAAATACTATTAAAGTAATATTAAATAAAAAGTATAAAAATTCAAATTGCTTTTAATAAAAAGGGACCACGCCCCTAATTAATGGGAG
>JAIUCV010003521.1:0-26236 GCA_026724425.1 Erythrophleum ivorense
GAATATCCTCGAAAACCACCTCACCACTGGACTCCGCCATAGAGATCGTCGCCAAATAGGCCTCACAGCCTCGCTCAATCAACTGTTCTGCCTGAATCGCCGAGATCACTATGCTCCCGGAAGTCGGTCTCACACCCTGAAACACTAACCTCCCACCATCACGCTCGAAAACCACTCTGCCTCTGTAGCAATCCAGATGAACCCGGTAAAATGATAACCAGTCCATCCCCAGAATGACGTCATATAACTCCACCGGACTAATCACCAAATCAGCTGGCATCGACTGCCCCGCAATCTGAATATCAACGCCTCTAGCACGGCCCGAAGTAGCCAGGAAACCACCTCCAGCCACCTTGACCATGCCTGCACGCTCACCCGCGCTGCTCCGGATGCCACTACTCTCGGCCCACTCCGGAGTGATGAAGCAATTAGATGCTCCAGAATCGAATAAAACGTGTGACTGAACGCCACCGACTAACAAGGTCCCTACACATTTAAAACTATGAGACCCTGCTAATCCCATCACAGGCAAAATATCCCAAACAAACAACAACCACAAAAATAACTTAGGGAAATTACAAAGTCTGAGTCAATAAAGGTACCTGTGATCTGCCCGCCCTGACTCGACTGGCCAACCTCTGTAGAAGAGTAGACTCTCGGTCCCGCCCCCAACTGGCCCACTGGCTGAACCGCTGCCACCTGAGTCATTGGTCGAGCCGCTATCGGCTGAACTGCTGCCACTGTCAAACTCTGCAACTTGGGACACCTCGGCCTGATATGTCCCGACTCTCCGCAATGGAAACACTCCCTAGTGTCCCTAGTATCCCGAGGCACAACCTTCTTGGGACAACTATACACTCGGTGCTCCGTACTGCCGCACCCGTAACACGAGCCACGAGGAAAACGGCTGCCGGAAGAAGACTCCTCCCGACTCCTCTTCTGACCCTGTGCAGGCCTGCTGCCCCTGCCAAAACCAGAACCAACACTCGAACTATGGCGCTGCTGCGACAGCTGCTGCTGACTCCGAGGCTGGATAGCAGGAGCATCCGCAGACGGCACCACCACCGGACCAGCCTGCTCACGAAGGTCCTCCTCAATAGAAGCTGCCAGCTCCACTAGCTCAGCTCTCACGATATAGTCACGACCTCGGCACTGAGTCCTGATGCTCGGACGAAGTCCCTGAAGGAACCTCTGCATAACACTGCGCTCGCCGCCTATACCGGGACCAGTATGCACCACTAGCCTGCTAAACTCTGCGTCTTACTCACGCACTGAACGGCCACCCTGCGTCAAAGCGATAAACCGCAGATGAAGTCTATCTCGAGCCTCCTGAGGAAAGTACTTGGCGTCAAACTCCGCCACAAACTCGCCCCAAGTCCAGACAGCTCTCCTGCCCTGAACAGCCCGCCACCACAAATGTGCGTCACCACTCAGATTGTGGACCGCTAACTCAACCTGATACTGAACCGGAAACCTGATCGACTGGAAGTTCCGCTCCACTCTCGATCTCCACTCGTCGGCCACCTCTGGACCAACTCCGCCCTCGAAGAAAGGCGTCCCAATACGCTGCATCTGTCCCATCATCTCTAAATAGGACGGATGACCAACCACCGCAGCTCCCTGCTGCCCAACAAAAGCCGCACCCGGCTAACCAAGCACTGCAGCATCCTGCTGCCCAAACACTGGCGCACCCAGCGGTACACCGGCCATCTGAGGAACACCCGGAGCCTACTGAGGAACCACTGGCGGAAAACGGGCCAGCAACTGTGTCAGTAACCCCACAACCAGGTCATCTCGACCCTGAGCCGGAGCCGCACCCCCACCTGGGGCCGCTCCAACCCCCGCGCCACCACCGACGCCCACACCGGCCTCACTCGCCGCTGAAATAGACTGGGTCACCGACGCAGTCGCCACACTCGGCGCAACACTCTCGCCCGAATCCTCTGGCTCGCCACGACCCCGACCTCCACGACCTCCACGACCTCTGCCACGGCCTCGACCGCGGCCTGCACCTCGGCCTCTACCTCTACCTCGAGCACCACCGTCCATCTCACTGTATGGAACAAAGAGGTGAGATACAAAACACCAAACTAACAACACAAACAAAACTTACCGCGGAATCTCCTGAAGCCCGAAGAGGATGATACTAAAACTATCAACCTAGCACGTCCTAAAACCGTCTAGGCTCTGATACCAAAATGAAACAACCAACATTTTTTTTTTTTAAACTTAAACAATCTAGCGGAAGTCTTAAAAATCTTTAAATAAATAAATCAACCAATTCAACAATGAAGTCAACAATCAAATAAATCAAATGAATCAAATATCAAATAATTCTAACAACTTAAGCAAAAGAAAAAAGACATAAATCCTATCATCCTCTTCTTCGGCTTTGATTCCGCGTTTAGACATTTCTACCACCTGCATCACAGGAAAGGAGATGCGTAAGTATTATCATAAATACTTAGTGAAGCGATCACTCTGCCCACTGGCCAATTACGCAATTTCCAGATAATTAAAGTCTTTTAAATAATTTCCACAAATTATTAAATATTTTTCCATCATTAAAATAATTCCAAATAATAATTAAATAATTCTCATAATTATATAATAATCTTAATTAATTATTAATCCGAAAATAATTAATTAAACCATTTCAATTAACCAATTAAATTAATTAAACCATTAAACCGGACTAAAATCAATTCCAATTTGATTAAACCAACATTCCAATTTAAATCGGATTAAACCAGACAAAACCGGTGGTGTCGACCGACACCAAACTTGGTGTCGATCGACACTCGGTCGTCTGATCGAATCCGAGTGCACAGATCGGCACTAAACACAGAATCACCACCAAATCATTCACACACACGATTCAACACATCTATTAGCACGAAAATCATCATATAACTCAAGAACAACAACTAGAACAACAATCCATTCATCTAACATCCTAAATCCGGAAATCCCGAGCCCACAGTCACGCACTCACCTTGGATTTGGATTGAAAGGGAGGAAAGGGAGATGAACAGGGAAGAACAGCAATCACCAACTCACAAAACCTCACAATCTCCTCCAAAATCGCCTCTAGAAGTTCTCTGCCTCGAAATATGAGCTGCAAAACGCGGCCAGCTCTTTTTATTTCGAGTCTTAGGGTTTTTCCAACCCAAACCACGCGAACCGAACAAAATAGAAACAAACCGGAAATTTGCGATTTGGCCGGTGTCGATCGACACCAGCCTTGGTGTCGCTCGACACCAGGCAAAAACTCCACTTCTTGGTTTCCGGATGTTACAATAATGTTACGTTATACGATGAATTCTTCGTGGTGAATCCGCGGAAAAATTTGAGTGAGATACACGATGCGGAAAAGGTAACGGGTATCTTCTTTAATCATGTATTGTTGTAGTCGATTATTATATGTGTTCTAGCTGCTGATCATAATAATTTTAAATTTTATACAGACTGGAAAATGCGTAACAATTGCGACTGTCGCTTCTCTCGGCAACAATAATAATTGGTATTATATAGGATGCGCTGTATGCAATAAGAAGGTTCATCCCTATCCGGAAAATACTGCTCAGTCTGCTGCAGGGTTATGGAAGTGTATTGTCTGCAAGAAAGATGTATCCAAAGTTGTTGCCTGGTAATATTCTTCGTGTTGCTGTTACTGTGATATGTCCATTATATGAGAGATGTATTTTGCTATGGTTTTCTAATATTTATACTTTATGAATCCGCAGCTATTTTATAGTCCTTAATGTTTCTGATGCTTCTGGATACATGGCGAGTTTTTTAATCTTCGATCCTCTAGCGAACGTATTATTTAAGAAGTCTGCGGAAGAGCTGTATGAGGAAGCTGGGATGGTATTGTCACGCAGTTGGTCTATGCTAATCGTAATATTTTATATAGATATACTACTTTGTCGATTTCTAAAACGTATGTTTATTTTGAAGGATGCTGCTGATGGGTTGCCTCCGGCTATAGAGAGTCTAATGGGACGCGAAATGTTGTTCAAGCTTAATATATCTGACGACAATATTAAAAGGATAAAGACTTCTTACGTTTTGGAGAAATACTCAGATGAAGCTGAGATGGTTTATGAGTTTAAAAATGGTGTTAGCTCACGGGTACGTGTACACTAACCACGTGTATAGTTTATATGCGTTTTTGTGATTGTAATGTCGTTGCACTTTAATAACTGGTTTTACCCTTGGTTTTGGTATTTTCCAGCCGTCTGCTACAACACCGGCGATCGTTGGTGGTTTGGAATCATCTGATAATCCATCTATAACTCCTACTCCAGCAACCAATCTTGATCTATCGAGTAGTCTCGCTCCATCGAGCACTCCTACTACATCAAGTACTCCTACCTCGAAGATGAGTTCTACTTCAAAATCGCCTCCTGCTTCCAAAACTACTCCTCCTTCGAATAGTAGTACCTCTTCGAAAAGGGTTCGAGGTGGGAGTATCAAAACTCCTGATAAAGCGGAGGGTCCGTTGACCAGGCAGAAAATTTGACGTTGTTCTACAATCATCATTTTTTTTTCACTACAAGAATATTGACTTTTGGTAGCACTAAAAGATAGCGTTTATTCAGTAGTGCTATATTAGACTTACCCTGAAAACTTATATAGCGTTTTTTTATTAGGAAACGCTATGGTATATAGTCTCTGTATTACACGGGTCTCTTTTCCATCCTATAGTAGCAAAATATACACGGAAACGCTGTGATAGATTTGGGCGGAAAAATGAAAAGGAAAACCCGCGACACTTAGTAAAATTTAGCTCGAAAAATAAAATCCCCAAATTAATCTCAACTTTTCATCTTCTTCCTCGATCTAGGTTGTGTGTTCTTTAATCCCCAAATTAATCTCTGCACAATCTGAGTTCCTCTCAGAGAAATTCCAGGAAGAACACCTCTTAAACACCTCCTCTCCTCTCTTTCTACTCCGTTAAATTCGATCGATTCTAACACCCTTTACTGTAGATCGAGAAACCCAGAAACTGTGCTGATTTCGCTACTCTCTTCAACCTAGAATCCGAAGGTTGTCCTCTTTCTCACTCACCCATACAACTAATTTTGTTGCTTTCGAGTCTCCTTCACTTCGTTTTTAGGAAAACCTCCTGTGAATCCCATATCGAAGGTGAAATCATTTTAATGTCAGATTTTTGAATTGATTGTGGGTTCTGGCTTGTTTAATTGACTAATTGGGAATGATTTATCTCACATGCAGGAAGAAATCGGCGAAGATTATCTAGATTCTCAACAAAATCCGACAGGTATATATATTTCTCCACTTAGATTAACGCTTTCGATCAGTGTAGTGTATGATTTAATGCATTATCTGTGACAAAATACTTGTATCCACGTTTCGACGGAGCTGTTGTATCATGGATAAAGCTTGGGTTTGGTTACCAAGGTACGACATTCTTATTGTATTCATATCTTCTTTGATTCCTTACTACACATTTGCATATAATAAACTATGGATTGCTGTTATCTTTGAATGGTAGGGCTAGTCTTGAGTATGAACAAGGAGCAACTAAGTTTGTCTATGATTCATCTCTGAGATTGGGTAATCCTGCACACATGTTCTGCCCGTGTATGCATTGCCGCAATGTGTGCCATCAGTCGTTGGAAACGATATTGGAACATTTGGTGATTAGAGGGATGGATCAGAAATACAAGACAAGTCAGTGTTGGAGCAAACATGGGGAAACAAGGCTTCACAGGCCGACTAGTGTTCAACCATCTGAAACCGAGGCTTACGACCTGTTTAGGAGTGCCTTTACATCTACATAAGATAATCAGCCATCTCACAACCATAACGAAGGTCAGTCTGATAAGGTCAACAGCGAGGAAGACTCTGCTTTTAGAAAAAAGTTAGAAGATGCTGAAACTCCACTCTACTCGACATGTCCTAACTACACCAAGGTCTCTGCAATCATGGAGCTACTGTTACGAAGTTATCATTTTTACTGGCTAGAGACTCACACGTACAAAAGCTTGAAGCTACACAAGTAGAATTACTCAACAAACTTGAAGAATTGCGCCTTGTAGTCAATGATTTAGCTGGTAAAAAGGTACGATCTCAATCAAACCCTTTGTTTTTTCCTTTTTTGAAACCCAATATATAACATAAGGCATTCTAATATGTTCTGCTTGTGCCAAACTGTCAGGCTCACTCTCAATCAGTTTCGCAGTCTGAGCTTAGTGATGTTAGCAAAGGAGGAATTAGGTGTCAGCTACTAGATTGGTACTCGTCTGAAGATGTTGTCGTTGGAGAAGGAGAATTCTGCACTGCAGAACAAACATACAAGATTGGTCGCATCCCACTAGGTCCAAATGCGGCTGCTGTTATTGTCAAATATGCAGTCAAGTCAGAAGCCAATGTCTGGAGACCTACGCCAAGTATTGTCACGACTGGGCAAGCTGTAGGAGTGAAAATAGCATGGCCTAATGACAAGGTCATTTTGGACGAACTCAGTGAATCACCTGATGGAGCCAACAATAATGGATCAGAGGTAATTGCAGACCTAACTTCTTTAACTTGGAAAGTCAATGATTATATAACTAATATAGGTTGAAATATGTTATTCATAGGCTACAACTTCATCAATTGGAAAAGTGCACATTTTCGATTGGAATTTAGATGAAGTCCTAGTTGCTGAGGGTATATTGTGTTCAACTGACCCAAAAGAAATGGTCAATGATATTCCTCTGGGTCCGAATGCTGCAAGTGTGACGATCCTGAATGTGGTTAAAGTCGATGCTTTCTTATGGAGGCCAAGTGCTGAGATCTCGGTGATGGGTGATGCACTTAATGGGAATATCGCATGGCCTGTTGATAAAATACGTTTAGCTGCTATACCTTCTAGGGAAGAATCAGCCAAAAACTCACCTCAGGTAAACTATACTAACTCATGTTCTCATGTTTTAATACTGCAAGTGTTAGATAGTTGCTTGTGATGTCATTTTGCTGATTGTGTTGTATATTTGTGTTATTAGAGTGGTAGTCAGAGTACTGGTACCAGTAAATGTGCAAAACAGAAGTGCATATTGTTGGCCTGTGATGATAATTCCGGACAGAGAGTGGCGCTAGGTCGTGTTTCTTCTACAGATCCAGCAGACATGGTACATTTCGTCCCTCTAGGTCCTAATGCTAGTAAGGTTTGGGTAGAGGTTTCAAAGGTTGATAGTGCAAGAGTATGGAGACCAAATTCTGAAGTTGAGTTCATAGCAGATGCAATAGGAACCACGGTGGCTTGGCCAAATGATACAATTGGCCAAGCATACTTGATGCATACTATCTTTACTTGTTACAATTCAGATTTGATGTAATACTATTGTTGAGTTGGGATCTTTGTAGAATCATATGTTATGACCTTATGTTATTTGCTTCTTTCAATTAAATGCAGTGTTTTCATAATCGTGTGTACAACCCAAATGAATTGTGATTCAGTAATAACGATTGCATTTGAAAAAGTGCTATTAAAATAACAAAAATAACAATTCTTAAACGCTGTGTAAAATATTATTAATAGCAATTCTAAAGTGTTATAGTAGGTTATTTAATTGCACTTACTAAAACGCTATCGTATATAAAGTTACAGTAGCATCGACAAAAAACGCTACCTAAAGTGTCAGACCTATGGTCGCGGGCTCTGATATAGCGTTTATTAAAACGCTATAATATAATTAGATAGCGTTTTTCCGGCGCTACTAATACCCTTTTTTCCTGTAGTGTTTTCTTTTTTTCTCTTTGGTTTTCTTCTTATTTTATTTCTTAATAATTGTGGCTTTGCGCAAGTGATTTGTTCAGTTCCTTTTGATCGATATACTTGGAATACTTTTTACATTATAACCTTGAGTTAGATTACGCCTATTTTAGCATGTGTACCATTTTTAATTCTTTCGGTCATCAACTTATCGCCATATGTATGGTTTTGGGAGTAACTCAATTATCGTTCCACGTAAAATCAAGTGATTGTCCTCGTGGATGATCGTAATATTATTCTCTTTTTTTGTTCGTCGGATATCCCATGCATGTATTCCTTCGTTTAAAACTTTGACAAAACGACGACGACTTTTTGAATGATATTTTGAAGAATATAATTACTGTTAGACCACATTAGACAAATACCACAATATATAAAAAATAACACAATATGATAGAATAAGATCCCGAATTCGAAGATAGAATACATATATTTATATCCACAGAAGATTAAAATAATAGTAAATATTGATACGCCAATATATTAATCTAGGGTATTAGATGCTCATGATAGTGATAGTTAGAAAGCTAACTTCAAAAATGTCAAAGATAGCTATCGATATAATTAACACATATATCCAATGTTTATAAAATATAAAAATTACATTTTAGTAATAGGCAGTTTTCATGTTTATATAAACAAAATTAATAACCTAGCAAGCAAAATTCAACATATTATTTTGGGAACGGTTTCTTCGACTTAGCAAGATGAAGAGCAAAGCTGGTCCAAGAACTATCAGGAAAAATAAGACCTCTGCTGCATCTACCATATCTACGACACGTGAGTTGTTTTAAGTTTTTGATGTGATATAATTTGACATAATATAATTCAATATACAATCACTAACATCGTAACATCTTTGAATCAAAGCTATTATTCCAAGGGGTCAAAGATGTCCACCTCTCAGTGCTGCTGACAACGCTACCTTGCAAGCTGAAAAACATCATGTATATGCGGATCCTCCTTTGTTGGATGAAGCGAGTTGTCGTGCTGCAATACTGTGGAGGAAGCAGTTGATTGGGGCAAAAAGGCGACGAAGACAGCATATTGGTTAGTTATTTGTATTCTTTAGAATATATATACGGAGCATGTGTTGTACATATTGATATTTGTTTTTAAACATTTTCGATTGACGAATTTGGGCTTAATAGAATTTGTGGCGCAATCGTACGGTGGCAATTAGATTCTGTGTTACATGAATTCTGATAACGAGTCAGAAAACGAAGAAGACGATGATGATAAAAATGATTCTGAATCAGAGGCAGAGCAAACGAAAAGAAAACCCAAGAAGAGAGCAAGAAAGACGGCTCGATCCGCTGAGATTCGAAAGGACATGGTCAATTATACTAAAGCCGGCCTCATTAGAGGAGGTGAAGTTTTCGATTTATATGATTATGAAATTTTATTAGAGTCAATTTGCATGAGGATATTCTATTAAAATCATTCATATATTGTGTTTTTATATATTAATTTTATGTCCATTGGTTAAATGAAGGTTATTACGATGATGGTGATCCTATCTACGTGTGTAATCATTGTAACGCCTATATGTGGTTTGGAGAAAGAACAGCAAAAAGATCATCGAAGAAAAATCCAGAGTTCTCCATGTGTTGTGGTCGTGGTAAAGTAGTGCTCCCGCTTCTCAAAGACCCTCCAAAAACTTTGATGGATTTGTTATATGATAAAGGCGAACAGAGAACCCATTTTCGTGAGCATATACGAGTATATAACATGATGTTTTCTTTCACGTCTCTTGGAGGAACGGTGAATCATTCCATCAACGATGGTAAAGGACCTTATGTGTTTCAGATGTGTGGCGAGAATTATCATCGTATAGGTGATCTTTTGCCTGAACCTGGTAAACGACCAGCATTTTTACAGCTCTATATATATGATACCGCAAACGAAGCTGCAAACAGGATAATTGCTCACGGGTATTAATCAATTATATCGTAAATTATATATATCAAACGTTAATTGGTTATCGTAGATGATTTACTTATCTGTATTTGCAACACAGTAAAGCTGGTGCGTACGGGATCAAGACGGAAGTGGTCCAACGATTGCAAGATATGTTGGATAAACATAATTGTCACGTCGCCGCATTTAGAACAGCGCGTGACAAGATACAATCTCGCACGGTTTCTACGAATGGACTACGATTAACTTTAAAGAGTGACAGACGTTCTGATGGTAGGACAAGTAATTTACTGACTACCGATGAAGTAGCCGCTCTCATACCAGGTGATATAGATGTCACAATGCACACTCGAGATATTGTAATAGAGACTAAAACGGGAAAACTAACGAGGATAAGTGAGTTGCATCCTGCGTATCTGGCTCTACAGTATCCACTGCTGTTTCCTTACGGTGAGGATGGGTTCATGCTTGGAATTGACATTGGGTTTATAGATACGGCGGGAAGGAGGACAAAGACGGTTACCATGCGTCAGTTTTTTGCTTACCGTATTCATGAGAGGTTTGGAGAATCGCCTACCATTTTGATGTCGTGAAAACTGTACCAGCAGTTTCTCGTGGATGCGTTCACGATGATTGAGACAAACAGGCTTCGTTATCTATTTTTTAACCAGAGTAAACTGAGAGCAGAGACGATAGATAAGATTCAGAACAAAGCGGATAACGGTGCTTCTGATTTTTCGGGCCAAGGAAAGAGGATATACATTCCTTCGTCTTACACTGGAGGTACAAGGTACATGCTACAACATTACCTCGATGCAATGGCGACCTGTAAGTACTATGGGTTTCCCGATCTTTTCATAACCTTCACCTGCAATCCTAAATGGCCGGAGATGACGAGGTTTTGTGAGAGACACGATCTAACTCCAGAAGACAAGGCAGACATTGGCTGCAGACTATTTAAGATGAAGCTGGATGATCTCATCTACCAGTTGACTAAGAAGGACTTGCTGGGAGTTGTGGAAGCTGGTACGTGGACAGTTTGTAATTATTTAGAGCGCATCTCCTTCATCGATTTATATGATTTTGTATAATGTTTATACTGTGTTTACATGCAATATCTGATGCCATATATGTTTCAACTCTTTTTAGCTATATACACGATCGACTTTCAGAAGAGAGGCCTTCCGCATGCTCACATAGTTATGTTCATGCGAGCGGATCACAAACTACCAACGGGAGATGACATCGACAGGATTATTTCTGCTGAGATACCGGATAAAGAGCTAGATCCTCACCTTTATGAAGTCGTTTCTGATGTAATGATACATGGTCCTTGTGGTAAAGTAAACCGCCAGAGTGTGTGCATGGTCGATGGGAAGTGTAGCAAATTTTTCCCGAAACCATTCAGTCAAGTGACAAAAATCGATGACATTGGGTATCCTATATACAGGAGGCGAGAAGATGGGAGATATGTTGCTAAAAACAATTACAAGTGTGATAACCGATACGTTGTGCCGTATAACGAGTATTTAGCACGTCGATATCGAGCTCATATTAACGTCGAGTGGTGTGTGCAGTCGCGTTCAGTGAAATATCTTTTCAAGTACATTCACAAGGGTGCTGATTATGTCATGGCATCAGTTGGTGTTGAAAACGAAGAAGATGAGATCAAGAAGCATTTTAGTTGCAGGTACTTGTGTTTTGCTAGATTTATTTGCAAGTTACGTATGATATACTTGCTATTATTAACACGTGTAATGTGTCGGAATTTGTTATAGATACATCGCACCTTGTGAGGCTGTTTGGCGGATTCTAGGTTTTCCGATTCATTATCGATCTGTTTCGGTGGTGAAACTCCTATTTCATCTCGAAGATCAAGAAATGGTGATTTTCAACGAGGATGATCCGCCGGAAAAGGTTATGGAACGTGTGACATCTGGAACTACTAAGTTCATCGCTTGGATGCAGTGTAACGAAGTTCATGAAATCGCAAAGACTCTAACCTATGCTGAAATTCCTACTCATTTTGTCTGGAAGCCGACAGAGAAAATATGGAAACCAAGGACCCGCAGGAAAGTTATTGGAAGGATTACTTACGTGCCCATGTCTGCAGGTGAAGCTTACTATCTGAGAATCTTGCTCAATATTGTTAAAGGCCCGGTTTCGTTTAATTGTATTAAGACGGTCAAAGGTGTCACATACGCGACGTTTAAAGAAGCTTGCTATGCACTCGGCCTATTGGACGATGACAAAGAGTACATCGACGCTATACGAGAGGCGGACAGATGGGTACTCGCTCCAAGTATTCTAAGATTGTTTGTAATAATGCTCATGACGAACAGTATTGCATTTCCTGAGAAGGTTTGGGAAGCAACATGGAAGATTTTATCGTCAGATATGTTAGCAAAACACTGGGCTGCCAACAATAATAATCGTAGTAAGTTATGGATAATTTAGAAAGCTCATATGTATTCTGATATAGATTAATGATCATACACGATGATAAACCCTAAACATCTATTAATGGACAGGTCTAAGGCTGACTGAGGAACAGGAGAAAAATAATGCTTTGGTTGAGATAGAGGCTCTTATGCGCCTAGGTGGAAGTTCGCTCGAAATTTTTTCGCTTATGCCGTTTCTTGATGATTGCGTAATCGATTCATGTCCAAATCCTCTCATTCGTGACGAGCGAAGCTATGTCCGTGCTAAACAACAAGAGAAGCATGATAGGTTAATAACAACTATAACGACTGAGCAGAGATCGATATACGATGAAATTTTGAATGCTGTTGCGTCGAACTCTGGAGGTATGTTCTTCGTTTATGGATCTGGAGGTACAGGGAAAACGTATTTGTGGAGTCTTCTCGGAACTTTTCTGCGATCGAGAGGTGATATTGTTCTCAATGTTGCATCGAGTGGTATTGCTGCATTGTTGTTGGAAGGAGGACGTACAGCACATTCGCGATTTGCAATCCCTATCGTGGTGAACAAGACTTCTACATGTATGATAAGTGGAGGTACGCATCTAGCCGGGCTCATAGAAGAAGCTAAACTCATAATATGGGATGAGGCATTGATGATGAGTAAAGATTGTTTCGAAACGCTTGACAGAACGATGCGAGACATATTAAAATGTGATAAACCATTCGGCGGCAAGGTTATCGTATTTGGTGGTGATTTCAGACAGATATTGCCTATGATCACCGGTGCTGGCAGAGTAGAAATAGTTTTGGCCACTTTAAATTCTTCTACACTCTGGTCTACGTGCAAGGTGTTGCGTCTTACACAAAACATGCGGCTTATCCCTGGGGACAATAGTCGTGAGATGGTCGAACTTGCCAAGTTTTCGAAATGGATTTTAGATATCGGGGATGGGAATATAAATTCGCACGATAGCGGCGAGAGTGAGATCGATATTCCGGAAGATTTGCTGATCACCGACTGTGAGGATCCTGTTAATGTAACATCCGCGAACCAGAAAGTTGTTTTGGAAGTGGTGTTGGACGATGCTAGGGGTTCGGGAGTAGTTGGCACATGTTCTTAGAGGTGTGAATTGAGGATTGGCTGTGCATGTTCTTGTTTGATTGTTGTGCAGTCGGTCTAAGATTCAAGCATCGCGAAGAAAGGGTGTCGATCGACACCGGTTATCAGGGTCAATTTCCGGTTTAAGTCGATCGAATCGAGTTGGGTTGGTTTTGGTCGATGGTGTCGACCGACACCAAGGAAGGGTGTCGATCGACACCGGTTATTGGAATTGCGACCGGTTTGATTCAAGTGATTGCGGTTTGGTCGGTTAAGGGCGAGGGAACCCTATTTTGTGCGAGAAAACACTGTAGCCGCATCACTTTTCACGTTTTTCGAGGCAGAGAGTTTCCAGAGAGAGGCAGGGCGATTTTGGTTGATTTTTGGAGTTTCTCGGCTTGATCTGTTGCCGTTCTTCGCTGTTTCATCTCCTTTCCTTGTTTCCAATCCAATCTAAGGTGAGTGCGTGACTGTAGGTCTGTTATTCATTAGAGATTGTTTGATTTTGAGTTTATGTTGTTGTTCTTGAGTTGTTCTTCGTTTTTATGTGGTTTGATGCGTTTATGGGGGTTGAATCCCATTGATTGATGTTTATTCTACTGTTTTCGCACTGTTTCATCGCGTTTGGTGTCTGGGCGTCGAGCCGGTGTCGATCGACACCATATAGGTGTCGGTCGACACCGACCTGGGTGTCAGGAAACGTGGGTTTCCTGACAGGTAGTTGTGGTTTTTATTGTTGCATTGTCATCCTGGTTGTTTATTGTGATGTATTGTCTATTGTTTGACGTAATTGGCCTGTAGGCAGGATGATCCACTCACTAAGTATTTATGATAATACTTACGCATCTCTATTCCAATGTGATGCAGGTAACAGCAATGTTCATCCGCAGAAAGAGACCGAGAGAAGAGGATGATGAGATTAGGATTTGGATTCTGGCGTTTATGTTGTGGTTGATTGAGAATTTTTGAGTTTAGGGTGTTAGGCTTTATTTCAATAATGTAGCAAACCGGTTTAGGTTGCTTATTGGTGATTGGTTATTGGTTTTATTCTTTATTGGTTATTGTTGAACGGCTATTCATGATTTAATAATATTATTGATTCTTTTGAGAACTTCCGCATTATGTTGTTGAATTAGCTGTTGAGGATTAATATTTATGGGAATGTTAATCTGGGCTAATTATTATTTAAAAAAAAAAAAAAAAGCTTGGTTGTTTCATTTTGGTATCAGAGCGTAGTCGGTTTTAGGACTGTTAGTATTGGATGAATTGGACTATGTGTTTAATTGATTATGTGAGTTAGTCAATTAGTGGTTTAATCTCATCCTCTCGGTCTTCCAGTTTTCCGCGGGTAAGTGAGTTGGATATTTGGTGTGTTGTGTTTTGTGTTTGTGTGTTGACTTTGCTCTTTTTCTGTACTTGGTGGTAGTGCAGAGAGATGGACGCAGGTCGTGGTCGTGGCCGTGGTCGTGGTCGCGGTGCAGCCCGTGGGGGCAGAGGAGCTGGTCGCGGTGGGCGAGCAGCGGGTCGTGGAGGTCGGGGTGCTGGTCGTGGAGTGCCAGAGGCTGAGGTTTCCGTAGAGAGTGCAGCGCCTAGTGTGGCGGCAGCGTCGGTGACACAGTCTGTTTCGTTGGCCGGTGAGGCTAACTCAGGTGCCAGTGGTGGCGCAGGAGCTGGAGCGGTTCCCGGTGGGGGCGCTGCTTTAGCTCAGGGAGAGTTGATTGTGGGGCTACTGACGCAGTTGTTGGCACGTCTTCCTCAGGCAGTTCCACAGCAGGCTCCGGTTGCACCTCCAGCGGCCTGGGCACAGGTTGGTGCCGGGGCACATGTTGGTGCCGGTTTTGTTGAGCAGCAGGAGGCTGTGGCGCAGCAGGGTGTTGCAGTTGGAGTTTCTCCTTATCGTGAGATGATGAGGGAGATGCAGAGGATTGGTACGCCTACGTTTGAGGGCGGGGTTACTCCAGAGCAGGCTGACGAGTGGCGTCAGAGGTTGGAGCGGAACTTCGATTCTGTTCGTTGTCCGGCACAGTTTCAGGTTGAGTTGGCAGTGCACTACCTTGGAGGTGATGCTCATTTGTGGTGGAGGTCTGTTAGGACCAGGAGAGAGGTTTGGACTTGGGTTGACTTCGTCGAGGAGTTCAACCACAAGTTTTTCCCTCAGGAGGCTCGTGACAGGCTGCAGTTGAGGTTTTTGGACTTGACTCAGGGCGAGAGGTCTGTCCGGGATTATGATGCAGAGTTTTGCAGATTGTTGGTCCATTCGGGTGGCGAGCTGATCAGTGAGCGGGCATTGACGTCGCGGTTTCTTCAGGGACTTCGGAGGAACATCAGGACGCAGTGCAGAGGTGGTATGTACCACACTAGAGCGGGTTTAGTGGAGTTGGCAGCGTCCATTGAGGAGGACTTGCGTGAGCCGGTGAGTACGGCGGTTGTTCCAGTTGCAGTTGCTCCTGCTACCCATCCTCGGGGCCAGCAGCAGCATCAGCAGCGCAGAGGTCACAGTTCTGGTTACGGCAGGGGCAGCAGGCTTGCGCAGGGCCAGAAGAGGAGAGCAGAGGAGATATCTGCTAGTAGCCCGAGTACGGGTGGGTGTTTTGGTTGTGGGAGTCTGGATCACAGAGTTGCGACTTGCCCCAAGAGGGCGGGATCCAGAGAGACTCCAGTGTGCTTCTACTGCAGGGAGCCGGGGCATATCAAGACAATGTGTCCCAAGTTGCAGCAGAGAGCAGTGGCAGCGGCGATTCAGCCGTTGGCTATTCAGTCAGCAGCGCAGGTTGCGGCGTTACAGTCGGGTGGGGCGCCGAGAGTTTATACTTCGGCAGAGGTGGGCCAGACCAGTCAGTCAGGCCAGATCACAGGTAAAATCTTGACTCAGACTTTTAAATTCTTAAGGTAGAATTGTTGGTGTTGTCTGTTTCTGTTATTTTACTGTGATAGAGTTAGAGGTTCTCAACACTTGTGGAATTGTGTAGGGACCTTGTTAGTTGGAGGTTTTGAGTCTCACGTTCTGTTTGACTCGGGAGCATCTAATTGCTTCATTACTCCGGAGAGAGCTGAGGGTAGTGGTATTCGGAGTAGCGATGGCGAGGCTTCAGGCCTTGTCAAGGTGGCCGGTGGTGGTTATTTGGCTACTTCGGGCAGAGCTAGAGCAGTTGATGTGCAGATTGCGGGGCAGTCTATGCCAGCAGATTTGGTCATCAGTCCAGTGGAGCTGTATGACGTGATTTTGGGGATGGACTGGTTATCTCTATACCGAGTTCATCTGGATTGCTACAGAGGTAGAGTTGTGTTTGAGCGGGATTCAGGGAAGTTGGTTTATCAGGGAGTGAGACCGACTTCGGGGAGTATAGTGATTTCAGCTATTCAGGCAGAGCAGTTGTTAGAGCGGGGCTGCGAAGCTTATTTGGCGACGATCACTATGACAGAGTCCAGTGGTGAGGTGAGTCTGCAGGATATTCAGGTTGTCTAGGATTTCGAGGATGTATTTCGGTCGCTGAAGGGATTGCCACCATCTCGGTCAGATCCTTTCACGATTGATTTAGAGCCCGGGACAGCTCTGATATCGAAGACACCTTACAGGATGGCTCCAGCAGAGATGGCAGAGCTTAAGAAACAGCTAGAGGACCTTTTGAGTAAAGGGTTCAGCAGACCTAGTGTGTCGCCATGGGGAGCGCCAGTGTTGTTTGTGAAGAAGAAGGATGGCAGTTTTCGGTTGTGTATCGATTACCGGGGACTTAACCGAGTCACAGTGAAGAACAGGTACCCACTTCCGAGGATTGATGAGTTGTTGGATCAGTTGAGAGGGGCTACTTGGTTCTCTAAGATTGACTTGGCATCGGGTTATCATCAGATTCCGATAGATGAGGCAGATGTCCGGAAGACAGCTTTTCGGACGAGGTATGGACATTTCGAGTTTGTGGTCATGCCTTTTGGCTTGACTAATGCGCCGGCAGCGTTTATGAGGTTGATGAACGACGTGTTCAGTGAGTTTCTGGATGTGTTTTTCATTATTTTCATTGATGACATTTTGGTGTATTCGAGGAGTCCAGAGGAGCATGCGACTCATTTGAGGCTTGTGTTGGAGAAGCTTCGAGAGCAGAAGCTTTTTGCTAAGTTGAGCAAGTGTAGCTTTTGGCAGCGAGAGATGGGTTTTCTTGGCCACATTGTTTCTGCAGAGGGAGTTTCTGTGGATCCGGCTAAGATTGAGGCTATTAGAGATTGGCCTAGACCGAGTAGTGCTACCGAGATCAGGAGTTTTCTGGGTTTAGCAGGCTACTACAGGAGGTTCGTCAAGGGGTTTGCGAGTATGTCTCAGCCGATGACGAGGTTGACTGGCAAGGAAGTGCCGTTTGTGTGGTCGCATGAGTGCGATGAGAGCTTTGGGAAGCTCAAGGAGATGTTGACTAGTACACCAGTGTTGGCATTACCCGACCCGGGGAAGCCATATGTAGTGTACACAGATGCTTCAGATGTTGGGCTGGGTTGTGTTTTGATGCAGGAGGGCAGAGTGATTGCCTATGCTTCGAGGCAGTTGCAGGGCAGTGAGCGCAACCGTCCTACACATGATCTTGAGTTGGGAGCAGTGGTTTTTGCACTCAAGATTTGGAGGTCTTATCTTTATGGTGGTAGAGTGCAGATCTTTACAGATCACAAGAGTCTACAGCACATTTTCACTCAGCCTTTGCTGAATGCGAGACAGACGCGTTGGGTGGAGTTTCTGGCAGACTATGACCTGGATATTGTTTATCATCCGGGCAAGGCCAATTTGGTGGCAGATGCTTTGAGTCGACGGAGGGTTGATTCAGATAGAGAGCGTGGTGTTGAGGCTTTGGTCAGCGAGATTAGTACATTGCGTCTTTGTGCTATTTCAGAGGAGCCTTTGGGTTTAGAGGCAGCTGATCAGGCAGATTTACTCAGTAGGATCAGGGTGGCGCAGCAGAGTGATCAGGGTTTGATTGATGCTTTGCAGGCGGTTGGTTCTGAGTATCAGGTCTCTTCGAATGGGACTATCTTGGTTCGTGGGCGAGTTTGTGTGCCCAAGGATGAGGTGTTGAGGCATGAGGTTTTGAGAGAGGCTCATTCGAGCAAGTTTTCGATTCATCCGGGTGCGACCAAGATGTACCCTGACCTCAAACAGTATTATCATTGGGTTGGGATGAAGAGGGATGTGGCAGATTGGGTTGCGAGGTGCAACACTTGTTCTTTGGTCAAGGCAAAGCATCAGGTGCCTAGTGGTCTTCTGCAGAGTTTACCCATTCCAGAGTAGAAGTGGGATATGATCACTATGGATTTTGTTGTGGGATTGCCGATCTCACGGACTTTCGATGCTATTTGGGTCATTGTAGATCGCTTGACCAAGTCAGCACATTTCTTGGCTATCAAGAAGACAGATGGAGCGGCTGTCTTGGCTAGGAAGTTTGAGCGAGAGATTGTGAGGCTGCATGGAGTGCCAGCCAGTATTGTGTCGGATAGAGATCCGAGGTTCGCTTCAGAGTTTTGGAGGGCATTTCAGACTGAGATGGGCACTAAGGTGCATATGAGTACAGCGTATCATCCGCAGACAGATGGGCAGTCAGAGAGGACTATTCAGACTTTGGAGGATCTGCTTAGGATGTGTGTACTGGATTGGGGTGGTCATTGGGCTGATCATCTGTGTTTGGCAGAGTTTGCCTATAACAACAGTTTTCAGTCTAGTATTGGCATGGCTCCTTATGAGGCGTTGTATGAGAGGCCATGTAGGACACCCTTATGCTGGACCCAAGTGGGGGAGCGCAGCATGTTTGGAGCCAGTTTTGTCCAGGAGACGACGGAAAAGATCCGTGTCTTGAGGCTGAACATGAAGGAGGCTCAGGATAGACAGAGGAGATATGCAGATAGGCGGCGACGTGAGCTTGAGTTTCAGGTGGGAGATAGAGTTTATCTCAAGATGGCTATGTTGAGGGGCCCTAACAGGTCCATAGCAGAGAACAAGCTCAGTCTGCGTTTTATGGGTCCGTTTCCAGTGGTGGAGCGTGTTGGGCCAGTGGCTTATCTGTTGGAGTTGCCACCGATTATGAGCGCCTTTCACAAGGTGTTTCATGTTTCTATGTTGAGGAGGTGTTTACGTCCTTCAGAGGAGGTGGTGGTTGAGGTTCCGGAGGACCTTCAGCCAGATATGACAGTTCCGGCAGTTCCTGTGAGGATTCTTGAGAGGAGAGTCAAGGTTTTGCGGAACAAGAGAGTGCCATTGTTGAGAGTCTTGTGGGACTGTAGCGGCACAGAGGAGCAGACTTGGGAGCCAGAGGCAAAGATGAAGCTGAAGTTCGGAAAGTGGTTCGACAAGCAGGCTGTGGAGTGATTCATCTTTGTGGTTCTAGTCTTGTTTTGGTTTTTGTTGCTGTTGGTTTTGGAATTATGTATTTTCGTTTCGTTGTACGATATACATTTTTGGAGTTATATGAGATGGAGTTTTGCCTCATATTTTTGGGTTATGGTTTGGATGTTACAAGTTTCTTTGGCCGGTGGGGTCATTGAAAGTTTTAGTCACATGTTGGTACGCGTTTCAGATTTTATTACTCGTTTTGTCTAGAGGCGTGGGCCTTGTAGACGGTGGTTCTATTTGTGTTGGGACGTTAGGTGCCCAACGGACTTATATTGGGGGTCGCTACCTCGATATGGGTTGTTTCGTGACGTGGGTCGCGGTTTGGATACTGGGCCATGGGCCGCAGTATGGATATTGTGGCGGTGGGCCGCAATATGGTTATCGTGACGGTAGGTTACGGTGTTGAGAGTAATAATATCTTGGAGACATGCGTATAACATAGGACTGAAAATATGAGTTTTTGAGGTCTTTGAGAGACGTTTGTGTTGGGATTCGAGGACGAATCCAGTTTAGTGGGGGAGAATTGTAACATCCGCGAACCAGAAAGTTGTTTTGGAAGTGGTGTTGGACGATGCTAGGGGTTCGGGAGTAGTTGGCACATGTTCTTAGAGGTGTGAATTGAGGATTGGCTGTGCATGTTCTTGTTTGATTGTTGTGCAGTCGGTCTAAGATTCAAGCATCGCGAAGAAAGTGTGCTAAATCCTTCTGAGGCTGTGAGAGAGGACTATTCAGACTTTGGAGGATCTGCTTAGGATGTGTGTACTGGATTGGGGTGGTCATTGGGCTGATCATCTGTGTTTGGCAGAGTTTGCCTATAACAACAGTTTTCAGTCTAGTATTGGCATGGCTCCTTATGAGGCGTTGTATGGGAGGCCATGTAGGACACCCTTATGCTGGACCCAAGTGGGGGAGCGCAGCATGTTTGGAGCCAGTTTTGTCCAGGAGACGACGGAAAAGATCCGTGTCTTGAGGCTGAACATGAAGGAGGCTCAGGATAGACAGAGGAGTTATGCAGATAGGCGGCGACGTGAGCTTGAGTTTCAGGTGGGAGATAGAGTTTATCTCAAGATGGCTATGTTGAGGGGCCCTAACAGGTCCATAGCAGAGAACAAGCTCAGTCTGCGTTTTATGGGTCCGTTTCCAGTGGTGGAGCGTGTTGGGCCAGTGGCTTATCTGTTGGAGTTGCCACCGATTATGAGCGCCTTTCACAAGGTGTTTCATGTTTCTATGTTGAGAAGGTGTTTACGTCCTTCAGAGGAGGTGGTGGTTGAGGTTCCGGAGGACCTTCAGCCAGATATGACAGTTCCGGCAGTTCCTGTGAGGATTCTTGAGAGGAGAGTCAAGGTTCTGCGGAACAAGAGAGTGCCATTGTTGAGAGTCTTGTGGGACTGTAGCGGCACAGAGGAGCAGACTTGGGAGCCAGAGGCAAAGATGAAGCTGAAGTTCGGAAAGTGGTTCGACAAGCAGGCTGTGGAGTGATTCATCTTTGTGGTTCTAGTCTTGTTTTGGTTTTTGTTGCTGTTGGTTTTGGAATTATGTATTTTCGTTTCGTTGTACGATATACATTTTTGGAGTTATATGAGATGGAGTTTTGCCTCATATTTTTGGGTTATGGTTTGGATGTTACAAGTTTCTTTGGCCGGTGGGGTCATTGAAAGTTTTAGTCACATGTTGGTACGCGTTTCAGATTTTATTACTCGTTTTGTCTAGAGGCGTGGGCCTTGTAGACGGTGGTTCTATTTGTGTTGGGACGTTAGGTGCCCAACGGACTTATATTGGGGGTCGCTACCTCGATATGGGTTGTTTCGTGACGTGGGTCGCGGTTTGGATACTGGGCCATGAGCCGCAGTATGGATATTGTGGCGGTGGGCCGCAATATGGTTATCGTGACGGTAGGTTACGGTGTTGAGAGTAATAATATCTTGGAGACATGCGTATAACATAGGACTGAAAATATGAGTTTTTGAGGTCTTTGAGAGACGTTTGTGTTGGGATTCGAGGACGAATCCAGTTTAGTGGGGGAGAATTGTAACATCCGCGAACCAGAAAGTTGTTTTGGAAGTGGTGTTGGACGATGCTAGGGGTTCGGGAGTAGTTGGCACATGTTCTTAGAGGTGTGAATTGAGGATTGGCTGTGCATGTTCTTGTTTGATTGTTGTGCAGTCGGTCTAAGATTCAAACTCTAAGATTCAGGGTCGATTTCCGGTTTAAGTCGATCGAATCGAGTTGGGTTGGTTTTGGTCGATGGGTGTCGACCGACACCAAGGAAGGGTGTCGATCGACACCGGTTATTGGAATTGCGACCGGTTTGATTCAAGTGATTGCGGTTTGGTCGGTTAAGGGCGAGGGAACCCTATTTTGTGCGAGAAAACACTGTAGCCGCATCACTTTTCACGTTTTTCGAGGCAGAGAGTTTCCAGAGAGAGGCAGGGCGATTTTGGTTGATTTTTGGAGTTTCTGGGCTTGATCTGTTGCTGTTCTTCGCTGTTTCATCTCCTTTCCTTGTTTCCAATCCAATCTAAGGTGAGTGCGTGACTGTAGGTCCGTTATTCATTAGAGATTGTTTGATTTTGAGTTTATGTTGTTGTTCTTTAGTTGTTCTTCGTTTTTATGTGGTTTGATGCGTTTATGGGGGTTGAATCCCATTGATTGATGTTTATTCTACTGTTTTCGCACTGTTTCATCGCGTTTGGTGTCTGGGCGTCGAGCCGGTGTCGAGCGACACTCTGTGAGTGTCGATCGACACTCGGGAGGCTGGCGTCGATCGACACCATATAGGTGTCGGTCGACACCGACCTGGGTGTCAGGAAACGTGGGTTTCCTGACAGGTAGTTGTGGTTTTTATTGTTGCATTGTCATCCTGGTTGTTTATTGTGATGTATTGTCTATTGTTTGACATAATTGGCCTGTAGGCAGGATGATCCACTCACTAAGTATTTATGATAATACTTACGCATCTCTGTTCCAATGTGATGCAGGTAACAGCAATGTTCATCCGCGGAAAGAGACCGAGAGAAGAGGATGATGAGATTAGGATTTGGATTCTGGCGTTTATGTTGTGGTTGATTGAGAATTCTTGAGTTTAGGGTGTTAGGCTTTATTTCAATAATGTAGCAAACCGGTTTAGGTTGCTTATTGGTTATTGGTTATTGGTTTTATTCTTTATTGGTTATTGTTGAACGGTTATTCATGATTTAATAATATTATTGATTCTTTTGAGAACTTCCGCATTGTGTTGTTGAATTAGCTGTTGAGGATTAATATTTATGGGAATGTTAATCTGGGCTAATTATTATTTAAAAAAAAAAAAAAAAGCTTGGTTGTTTCAGTTAACGCTATCGTGACTGCAGTTTACGGTCAATCTTTCTCCACTAAGACTGATCCTAAGTTTTTCCAAGACCGAGCGATATTGAGTCCACGAAACGATGACGTGGACGTGATAAATGATTACATGCTCTCGAAGCTATCAGGTATTATTCGTTGATGCATATTTAAAAGTATAGATTTTTATTCGTTACCGTAATATTAACGTAAACCCGTTTTGCATGGATGGCAGGTGAGGAAAGGACGTATATGAGCTGCGACAGTATCGATACCACTGATAGGAACTTTGATATTAATGAAGCGTCTGAAGTGCCATCGCAAAATAAGGAATCGTCTTCTGATAACAGCTCTGGTAATATGATTTATACTGAAGAGTTTCTGAATAGCATCAAACTATCTGGATTCCCAAAACATCTTCTCCGTCTCAAAGTAGGAACACCTATAATGCTGCTTAGGAACATCGATGCCAAGAACGGACTGTGTAATGGAACTAGGCTAATAATTACGCAGATGGCTAATTATATCATCGAGGCTAAGATCATAACAGGCGATAATGTTGGTAATATTGTGATTATCCCTAGGATTTCGGTATCGCCGGTTGAGGCTAAATATCCTTTCAGGATGAAACGAAAACAGTTTCCCATCACCGTAGCTTTTGCGATGACTATTAACAAGAGCCAGGGACAGACGTTAGGTAACGTTGGTGTTTATCTTCCAAAACCAGTTTTTACTCATGGTCAGTTGTATGTTGCGGTGTCTAGAGTTACGCCGAGAGCAGGATTGAAGATACTAATCACGGATAAAGATCAGAAACCACAGCGGAAGGCGTTGAATGTCGTGTACAACGAAATATTCGAGCATATTTAGTAACTATTATAGAATCACTTTGTTTCGGAATCACGCATTTGGCGAATTATTATTATTTATATTTTTATTTCTATTTTCGTTTTGTTATGCATGTTTGTAATGCATTGTTCTTATCAAATAGGATAACTATAATATTTTAACTGGAAAGATACACTTTGGTGTGTTATTGCATTCGAATTAAGTTTTCTAATTAGTCTGAGTTGTTAAATTATTTATATATATAGCCGAATTTGCAATTTACGAAGTATATAAATAAACATGATAAATATTATGTTTACTCTTAATATTTTGTTTTCAGTCATAACGGAAATATCCCATTAAACAAAATTGTTAAATTTGTTTAATTTGCGTATATAAATACAACTTCGAGATTTGGTAGTTAATATATTTTCAAAGATTTGTGTAGAATAGAATAATAGATGTCAATGGTAAACTATTATCTAACGGATTTTAGACACGGTGGTTTCGATTTATGTATGTTTCCCATGGAAGAGTTACATCCATTGTCTACCAAAAGAGCAATCCGAGTATATATTATTCGTATGTTTGATCGTACGAATGAAGAAGATGGTGTCATGGATTTTGTTTTTGTGGATGATAAGGTAACATTTATTGTGATAAATTATCCTTTAGTTAATAAAAAGCTGACCTACTTAGTAAACAATAAGTAATAATTGCAACCGGCCTGTTTGACGGCTATATGGGTCATCGATCACATATAAATAGGTATAGTAACTACTTCTATTGTGCTTCTTAGGTTTGTGATAAAATATTATCAACTCCAAAACCAAAAGCATGTATGTTTATCCAACTGATACCGAGGTCCGTAGAGATTACGACATATGTTTGCTGAATGTAGCGGAATTACATCCTCTTATTAAAAAAAATAGCGTTATGGGTGTAATCATCCGTGTGTTTATTGGTTTCGACGGTGTAGATGAAACGTTGGAAGTTCTTTTAATCGACGAAAAGGTAGTGTCGCTGATTGATGGTTTTGTTCGTGTTCTGTACGTGTTTTGCTTACTGTAAATTTTTAAAATTTTATATATTCACAATAACTCATCTTATCTTATATTGTTTCGTCATAGGGTGATCGAATTCAAGCTTCGTTGAAAGAAGTTTGATATTCGTATTATCCCTACTCCCATGCAGCCCCTCCTCTTGCAGGAAGGTGATTGGATCCTCTTGGTTGATTTCGATCTTATACCAGCAACTGGCCAATTCAGGTTAACTCCTCACGAGTTTATGATTGAATGTAAGAAATCGACGATTATTAAGAAGGTACCACATGGAATATCTGAATACAAGTACAATTTTAGTTCCTTTGAGGATATAAAAGCTGGCATCGTCGACCCTGCTTTTAGTGTTGGTAAGTATGATGTTTGTCCATTTACTACCGTAAATATATACTTGACGTTGTAACCGTGTTTACTCGGCTATTTTTGTATTCGTGTGTTTTTCAGATCTGATTGGCAAGGTAACCAATGTTGGAAGTTTGTTCAAGCGACAGATTATCGATGCTGCGGATAGAAAACAAAATGTTTATTTATATTTAGTAAATGAAAGGTAAGCAATGATTATATTATTCTTTAGTCGTGTATAAAATTAATATTTGATCTGTAGTTGATGGTTCAATGTCATTACCGCCTTGTCAGGGGTACTGCCATAACTGTAGTCATGCAGAGGTCACACGCACTAGACATCGTTAGTCGTTTGATGGACTATACAGAAACGACAGTTATATGCGTAGTGAGGTTTGCGAGAATTAGGAAATCTAATGGAGTGTGGTCAGCTCTTGCCGTGGATCAGTATTCACATGTTGTATTAGATCCTAATGTGCGCGAGGCTAATGAGTTACGGCGTGTGATTGTCGAGAACGAGAAAACATAATTACATTTATTGGGATGAGGCTTTGTCATTGCTCGCATATGCTCTTGGTTTTGAAATTTATTTAGGGTTTTTATTTCTTTTTGGCTCGATATACTATGCTTTAAACTCTAGATAATCATGGCGACGTTAAAGCATTTTAATAATTTTTGTAGAGTGTCGTTCGTTATTGAGATTATTTTTTCTCTGCAGGGTTCAAAAATTGTGGTTACTGTTAAACATAGAGATGCTACCTGTTATCAATAATCACAAATATATTCTAATATACTAATTGGCAGAAAATATACGAATACATTGATACATTTAATAGTGATAAGATTGGTTTTCTCAGGGAGATGCCTTTTGGCGATTATTCGAAACCCTAGAACCATCTTCATACTATAAATATAAAGGAGATACCTCGGCCGCATATCACGCCCGTTCGTTTTGTCGCTTCCACTTCAAAAACCCACATAAAACAGAAAAATCAAGAGAAAACTCACATGGCGACTTGCGTTATGGTTGCGGATTTGAGTTCATGGGTACCGAACTTGATGATAAGAGTCCTGGTCTTGAAAAAATGGACGAGAGTG
>JAIUCV010003522.1:0-2500 GCA_026724425.1 Erythrophleum ivorense
AACTATGCCTAAAGGCTGCTCTTACTCTTAGGGGGTCGACCAGTGCACATTGTTGGGGCTAGGCTAGGGGAGGCGTAAAGTCGAGGTCACATCTCTTCTTTCTTAGTGAAATAGTCGAATGGAGACTAATTTAAAAAGGTTTTCCCTTCTGCTCCACCTGTACCCATTTTCCTAACAAGGCGGGCCTTCCGCGCATCATACCTTCCTTTCATAGATATCAAATTCAGAAGCGTGATGATGAGGTTGCTTGCAATAGGTTAGTCAGGCTGGCTTTATCTATCTTAATTTTCGGCGGGTCGTCTTGTCTTAACAAAAAAAGACCAAGAGTACATTTGACTTTATGGTCACGCCAGTAGTACAATAACCTGAGGTAGTTCGCTTTATTGATGGGGTGGCTGAAAGGTTTACCTCGTTGACAGATCGTTATTTACCTTGGCTGTCCAGTATCCCCTGTGGAAAAGGGGATAACGTGGGAGACGGGAGACAAGATTTATAAGAAGTGGATTAAGACTTCGTCTTCTTTCCTACCTTCCAGTTTGAGTTCTCTGGCTTTGCGGCTCTGGTGAAGTTCACTCATGAAAAGGGGTGGCACATGTCACCAGGTGCTTTATGGCCAGAGCGCGTGAGGTATGCCTTTGTAATGATCAAAGTGTTTTATGAGATCCAGCTCTTTGATTCAGGACCTGGGCCAAAGATACCCCAAAAACGGAGTTGCCCTATCTCTTTGGGCCTGGGGATTTGAGGGGGGAGGCGAGAGGAGGATATTCGCTATTTTGTAATTATGTAAAAGAGCGCATGTTGCGACCATCTATCTCATGATTGGTTGGCTCCTTCGAAGAATTTCGAAGTTCAATCAGGAAGGTCCTTTGCGTCAAGTAAAAGGCGCAAAGACAGATTATTTTCTTTCTTTGATTTGGCATCAGCGACGGATAGGTGAGGTGGCCCCTGTACTTCTTGTACTCACTCGCTGCCCATTCCCATTGGTTTGGGGAAGCAAGATAGTCCTCATGGGTTAACTGTAATCTAGCGGAAAACGTCTTTGACATGCCCCAGTTCCGGCTTGCGGATTGAGCTACGTTTATTTATAAAGGTTGAGAGGAAGCAAAGGGCGGGTGTCCACTTGCTTTGGAGGAAGTCTTCAAACCCAAGAGCATGGGGGGACTTGGGCTGAGACATATTATTTCTCTGCTGGACGAGGCACATCTTGGGAGATGGTGGCGGAGGTTGATCAATGAATCTCAACGCCTCTGAATCTCCATCTTCAAGGAGAAAGAAGGGTTGGTTGGCGGGTCACATTTTGAGACTTGGGGGGTTAAGAGAGAGGGCTTCTGGGTCTAACCTCTGGCTTGGATGGAGGGATGTTTTTGAAAGGTTTCTAAAGAAGGTTAGGTGGTGGGTGATGGGAAGTCTACCTTCTTCTGGCTGGACTTATGGAGCGGCGATACACAACTAGCAACCCGTTTCGCCAACCTTTGAAGGAGGTCCGATGACCCAACCCCTTCTACGCTGTGCTGGGCGGTCCCAAAGACTGACTTCGAATGGCAGGTTTCTCAATGCGAGATGGAACTGATAGGATGGGTTGGAACCCCTCAATCCATTTACGCGGGACTTCACTCAAAAAAGAAGTGAATCCAGAAGTGACTTCGCTAGGCTAGCCTTGTTAGTGAAGATTTTTCCCCGGGGGAGCAGTCCAATCGTTATTCCTTCCTTCAACAAAAGCAGAATGGATACAAACCACCAAAGAACGAAAGTAAGTACCACCACTCCTACTCCAACTAGTAAAGCTAGCGCCTCGAACTAATCACATGCTAACTCCGGACTGATTCAAGGACCAAGACCTACTTTACGACAACAGATGCGGATGAACTAGCTTAGCTGCTCGGAGAAAGGCTTTCCTGGAAGGAAGACGAGCATATCTCCAGGTCTGGGAAAAGCGCTAACCTAACTTGAATATTACTGCTAGCAATCAATCTTGTTGGGTGATTCTATGGTCTTTTTTTTAGCCTAAATCGAATATTGACTATTGCCATACAGAATGGTCGTAGAGTGATCTTATATTTCTTTCTTTTTCCGATTGCTTCTTTTGCTTTGACATCCAAGACATGAACAAACAAAGGAAGGGGGAATAGCTCTATTCTTCCCATCTACTCAAGTCAGGGTGAGAGTCGAGTTCAGAGGTTTGAAGACGCTCGACTGTAAGGAGAGGAACGAAGCCCACCAGCCCAAACAAAAAGGCCTTCTATGGCTAATTCCTCGCTTGGCGGATCTTCCTCTCCTATTAGCTTACCTTAGCTTCGAGTTACCCTGGTCCTATCGAACCAGCTACTTCATGGATGGTGGCAAATCCTCAAAGAGAATCTCTTAATAGAACCCTCGCTGGATAAGAACTTTGAGTCAATGAATTAACGCCATTCTCCCTTTTTAGTCAGAAAGAGTGATGACAAAAGGTTTGATTATGAATCAATGCTGGCAAAGAATCCCCATAGCTGGGCGGTCATTT
>JAIUCV010003522.1:7500-26196 GCA_026724425.1 Erythrophleum ivorense
TGCAGTGACAGTACCAATATCCACTAATCGTTGTTTCCAGATACGGTTGCCGGTTGACATCTCTTCTAATTCGTCGATACGAGAAGCAAATTGTTGTGTGAAGGAATCAATATCTCGACATAAGCCAAGAGGCAGATCTTGTGCCACTCCACCTGGTCGTATGAAACTGGCATGCATCCTGGCTCCCGAGACTCTTTCATAGAATTCCAACAATTTCTCCCGCTCCTCAAAAGCCCACAGGGACGGAGTTGATGCTCCCACATCCATAGCATGAGTAGTTAAAGCAAGTGAATGATTTGAAATTCGAGTTATTTCACGGAATAACACTCGTATATATTGAGCTCGTAATGGTACCTCGCAATTCAAAAGTCTCTCTACGGCTGAAGAATGAGCGTGTTCTTGGGCCATCGTAGAAACATAGATAGGGTCGACGACGGAACGAAGAACTCACCCTAGATACAGCTTTTTCGTACACGTTCACTTGCATCACATACACAAGTGCTCTCTGAACCGTGCAATAAGGTCACCCATAACACGGCTCTCCCACTTGAGTTACCTTAGCCCCAGGCCATGCTATTCAATGATATTGGAAAAATGGCAGCGTAACGTAACAACTAGTATTGAAAGCTGGTCGCCTTTTGAGGGAGGGAGGGAAAGCGTTTCAATAGGAGCCCTACTTCCCTCTTTGCGACCTCATCACTTCAAAAAAAGCGCAAACCAATTTCTTTCTTAGTCACCGGGCGGAGCGCACCTTTGGTACTTTGCTTATAGCTTTTTTAGGTTATGCAATAGAAGGGGGGCTTAGCTCTGGATCCCCCCTGCTTGCAGAAATGAATGGATCAGAAGGGGGGCTGGGTTCTATTTCCGGGCCGGGCGGGAGGTGAAGGCCATAAGAGAAGATTGCCCTCCCGGTAAGGAAGAGAGGACAAAGGTGCTGTCATCTATCTCGACCAGTTTCCCGAGGCGTTGAAAATCCAGACCGGCTCAGAGAATCACTGGCGCCGAAGGCGCCCTTCGTTTCGCCATTCGAAGTACTACCTCTGCCTTCCCTTTTTGTAACATACCCAGGCGCCCTCCTTTCCAATCACTAAGAAAAAATCAATACCAATCAAATCAAAGCCCTATCTAAGTAAAGCTTCGTCTGTTATTTTTCCGGCCCCAGGGGAGTTTACTCAGCCCATTCCCCAGTCTTCCGCACTGCTCAAGTAAGTGTGCGACTCCGTATGAGGACCTCCTTCCCTTCTGCCCACTCTCCGTTCACACGGTTCTCAAAGCAGAGGAGGAAGGGTGGGCAGCAGGTACCACGAGCCCTCTGTCCCACACATCTATCCAGAAGCAAGTGTAGTTCACCGGTTCCACCGAATGCTCCTATCTCTCGGCAAAGATCGTGTGAGTGTGCAGTTATGCTTCGGATGCTTCGCCATAGAATAGATCGACCCAGTTCCCGTTCTTTTCCGGTGCACTCGCTTTATATCTCCGACACACAAGGAAGGACGCGGTGGGAAGGAAGCAGCCCTAGCCTCTGTCCGGCCGATCATTCCGCTGGCATCTTGCATTCACGCCTCCGTTTGACTGCCGCTCGGGGATGTAGTTGTAGATACGTTAGTCTTAGCGGATCGTTGGCTCCACCTGTTATCTCCTTCTACGACATGCTGTTGTCGTCGCCATATTCCATATGTCACTTAGTCATCTCTGCCTCGCTGCGGGTCAGCACCTCCGAAAGAAACGGAGGACTTCATTCAGTGACTCCGCGATCGCCCTCTGAACGATCAGAATAAGGTAAAGCTTGAAGATAAGTTTTGTACTCTATTAATTTCTCAGTCCCTCTAGTCGGGTGGGCGCCGGCCGGTCTTTCGACCAGATCCCCCTAAAAACCGTACGTGCGGGTCTCCCCGCATGCGGCTCATGCCATTCGAGGTGGCCCAGCCCAGCATTCATTCGCAAATCCTGTAGTGAAATTGAGACTGCTCGACCTCGGAAGCTAATTCGCGTGTAGGCAGCGCTGTCTGTCGTACCGTTGACTCTATCTATTCATTGAATTAACTTTATTTAATTTTTTATATAGGCTCGCTCTTGGCTCGTTTCGTATACTCCACTCGTTCCCTCTTTTTCCAAGAATTAATGCACTTCCCCTTTACTGAAGACGGCCTTCTCTAATAGGGGAAAAGCCTTCCATTTCCGTCAAATGACCCGGCCTCCCCTGGCTCTTCCACCGTCCAGGCTCCCTTTCCTACCTATGCTATGCTCCCCCGGCGCAGGCCTACCACGCTTCGCGCCTGCGGCGTTTTCGCCGGACGGTCTTTGCCAGTAGTGCCATCCTCCCCGCTGGCTGTATGGGCGGGTTGTCCCTCGCTGCTGCGTTCTGTTAGGCTATGGATTACAGGAACAAATGTAGTTGAATGAGACAGCAGGCGGGTTACACGTTCCACTGTGCCGAGATGTGAGGTGCAGGTGGTGATGATCACCCCGGGGTATGCGCTAGCGCCCTTGACAGGCACTCCAGGACCCGCCAACGCTCATGAAAACCCGGGTCGGTCGGTCCTCCATTCATCTGACCGGAGGTGTGGATAACGAGGCCACCTTCACAACCTTCTCCCTTCTGTCCTTATGTTGTAGTAAGGTAGGGCGGTTCGCTTGAGTTGCTCAACCGCCCCTTAGCCCGGTGCTCATGACGCGCTACGGAACCTCCACCGTGCCGGGGGACCAAGCAGGGCATAGCTAGCGGCATAGGAGCCGACTCGGCGTCAGCGGCTTCGTGCCGCACTGGAGTGATCCAATATGTGGTTCCGCACGTTCCACCACTTCTCCGTTCATTTCCAATACTGATCGTGAAACACCATGAGCAGCAGGATGTTGAGGTCCGGAATTCGAAGTGAAATTTGTGATTTGCCCGTTCCTAGTCGTCATGGGAAAAAAGGAAGAAATAAGAAAGAGATTATTCCCTGAGAGCTTGTCCAGTACTACCAGTACCATAAATGCATCTCCTTCGCCCGCGCGCGATAGCTCTACCTGGCGTGCCGCCTTGCATGCAAGCGAAGCGCTATTGGCGGCAATAAATAGCTCACTGAGCGATGATTGATGCAGCCCCTACCTCTGAAAGCTGAAGGAAGGCAGTGCCCTCGATTGTTCCAGAGAGAAGGATCATGGCGCCCCAGAACCGTGACATCCAGCAGCAGCATCTCCTTGCGTGCGAGAGACTTCTATGCCAGCCGTTATTCCCGGCTCTGTTATGAAAGAAAGCGGCAGACTCATCTTACAGGTGTTCCCTAATGAGGGATTTTAGGGGATTAGGGTTCTCCTTTATCTCCTCCACCCATCCGCGGAGGGTTTCAGTATCCATCTCCGCAGATATTTCCAGATCGCGAGACATAATGTTCTCTGCGACACTGGAATATCTTTCTTCCATTTCCGGAAAGTGAACGGAGAGCCGCCCTTTCCCCTTCTCACAATATTCCCGAACTTGCTCAAGAATCAAAGTGTGAATGGCACTTCGAAGTGCCTCACGTTGTTCTTGATGGGGATCGGCGTGGGGAACTTCCACCGGTTCTGGAGCCAGCGGGTTCTGAATGACCTCCCCATCACGGTTAAAAAAGTGGTTAACCATCTCGAATAAATCAATATCGTCCACCCGAAAAACGTGTCTCAACTACAGCCAACTCCCCTGTTTCCCTATCGAAAAACCAACCCTACAACATTTGTTCTAGAAATGCTAACCAAGTGACACACTGGGGCCATGGGTCATGAAAGAGGTTGACCCCCATCCCCCTTCACTATGTATGGCCAATGAACTCCTCGCTTTAGTCCGTTCTTTTCCTTCTTTGGGCTCGGGTCGATAGTAGCCGTGGTAGTAACGGAGCCCGGCTACCGACCCGAGGCGCTGATCGGGAAAGTCATAAAGGAACGTTAAACGTAATTCTAGAAGGGCGTTACCACAACAAAAAAGAAATCCGAGTCTTGGTAGTTTACTTGCTTACTTGTTAGAGTAAGGCAGTTGAAGTGAAAGTTTATTAGACTAGTCCCACTAAGATGGCGGGGAAACTTACTTCCGAGAGAGCTGCTTTCGCCTCGGTAATTACCTAACGAGAGAGAGCCGATGCCAAAGTCGCCCTTTACGCGAGGGAACGCCAGACAGACTTACCTCTGCTAACTACGTTTTATATAGACTGGAAGCTAGAGAGATACTATACTAAGGTATAGTGCCGCTACCAGAGAAGGCTGTTTCATGCTAGGCGTCCAGACCTACTACGCCCGAGCCGCATCCCCGGCACACTTGCTATATCCACTAAGGCTTCATCCTACCAACTATACCAGATATAAAGCCGTTCTATAACAATTCAAGACAACAAGAAAGCAAAAAAACGATAGCGATCGGTTTGGGAGCGTCACGGGGGGAAAAAAAGTAACCTATGACACCGGGGAGTTGCGCTTTTTCTCCCGCCTCAGCTTCGCGGGTGGGAGGAGGTCGAGAGCTGAGTCCGCACGCTCTATGCTTTTCCCCTGCTTTCCCTCTAGTAAAAGATTAGCTCCCCTGTGTCTAGGGATTCCTGGGGCATGAGTTAAGCATATAGTTGATTGCTCTTTCTTTCGATTGAGCGTCGGTACTTTTGTTTTGGAGTATCTCTCTGTAGGCGTGCAAAACAACAAAGCCACTGCTCTTCGGGGCGGTGAGGTGGACAATCCCTTACTCCAGCTTCAGAGGAGCATCTTTGCATGAATCAATACTAACTCCTCAGTCAGCTGACCTTCGATTTCGGAGATTAGAGCAGAAAAACTCCGTAACGACGAAGAAAGGTTTCGCCGAAGCAAGTGCCTTAGTTCTTTTTCATATTTTTTGTATTATTTTATATAAATTATATTATATAATAATAATAATAAGCACACTTGCCTATTTTTATTTACGATTTTTCTTTCACTCTCAACCCAATTCGATTCTTTTTTCGGCCCAACCCCGGAAGAGGAGGGGCTATATGGGGCATCTATCTACGGGGGCCCGCACTTTATTATAGGGTTCGGGGGGGGGAAGGACGAACTTCATTCGGTAGCAGCGGGGTATCGATAAGGGTTGGATGCGAACCCCTCCCATGAGAAAGAAAGGAGCCTAGCAGCCTTTTTTTTCTGTTTATTCCTGATCGAACTCCCTCCCTGTCATCGTATCTTGTGTCAGAATCGCTTTCAGGCTTCTTATCGCTTTCCCATCAGTGGCAGTTTTGTCTCCCGTCCCTACCGATAGTAACTGATCAACCTACTGTTGGGGTTCAAGAGCATATCTTTTTCCATTATTGGTATCTTTCTATCTCGGAGTGGACTAAGGCATCAATCTTAACTCCAAGCCCTATCGCTTGGGAATAAATGCTTCCCTAGCTGCTTGCCGGAGAAAAACGAAGCCTTAGAAATTTTGAATTCATCCCGGATATAGGCTTAAACCTATTCATCTATCCGCTTTACTCTTCTCGGAAAAGGTTATCGTTCCCATGAATCTTGATCTGCCTCCTGGCATTGATAGCGATTGATCGAATTCCTACTCTGGTTTGAGAAGCTTTTCTGTTTTCCTTATCTCTCGTGTCTTTGAACTGCCATGAAAAGAATTCGAAATACGTATATCTGGTACTAAATAAACCGCCTTCGCGGGCCCCGACCGATGGTCGTTCCTAGGCCCAGTCAACCACTTATGATGACTTCGCCCTTACCTACCAGTGCTGGAGCCTCTCCTGCCGATGTCACCACTGGTTCAGGTACTTTCACCAGTACTTCAGCCAGCACCTAGCTATGCCCATGTCGTAGCTTCTGCGGCTACGAGAAACCTCCGGACCCCGGCTATGGAAAAGGATCTGTTATTGTCCATGCCCTAGCCGTTGCTTTCGCTGGATCAATGGGATCCCAATCTCGATTTCCTAGGTATGCTTGCCCTGTTCAGAAACTGAAGCTACTTTTTCTCTTTCACTACACCAAACCCACGAACTTTCACCCAAACGCATACAGTTGATTCCACAGGTACCACGGGCACGCTACTAATTGCCTGTTGGACTTTGCAAAACTTATTTCCTTACCTACTGGAGGAAGGACAAAAAAACCAGCTAAGTTATTTTGTCGACAAACGACAGGGGATTAGATCCGTTTAGCTTAATCTGTTCTCGTCTTTCTATCTTACCTACTAGTGTCTCTCTTGTCTCTGGGCATTCTCCTCTCTGTTCTATCTTATCCGCGGATAGTGAGACTGCCCCCTGGTTTTCTTGCTTGTCTTTTGCCAGGCATTATGTATTCCCTGTGGAATCTTTGATCTGATTTTGCCGATGCGATGCTCAAAGGGTGATGTTCAACTGGCGCGTGTTAGAATCTAGAATATGTAATTGGATCAAAAGAGGGAATGAAAGACTACGGGAAGGCTTCTTTGCCGGCGTGCTTTCCTATCCGCCCGCTTGGGAATTAAATAAGGAGGACTAGCTGTGAGCTTTGATGAAAGCCGGTAAGGATAAAAATGCCCCCGCTATTTTGTTCCCTTCCTCTGTGCCTTATTTTCCGGTACCGGTAGCGAAGAGTACTCTAGCTATTGGAGTCTCTTATCGGATCCGTTAGCGGGTAGTAAACTTGGCAGGGAGAATAATACGTTTGGCAGGTCAGGTGCCCGCCTATGCTTATAGTTTAGTTCATTTTTGATAGTTGATTCGATATCAATCAGATTCGGGAGAAACAGTGCTATCCAGGCGGGTCACCCTACCCTATATAATAAATAGGTGGATCTCAACTTCGTGACTAACTCGGCCAGTGGCAAATGCAAATCATCCCTTCGTGTCTTCTTACTCGGTCTGGTTACCAATCGGTAATTGGATCTGCAGGTAACAGGCTCTATCTATCCTATCTGGGTTCAATTCCTTGAGTCCTACCCGCATTGGATTAATTCCTTCGATGCTTGTGAGATGTTGACCAATTGCTTTCTATCCGCACCTCACTTTCTATGCCAATCGGTCGGAATTTTATGCTTTTCGCCACAGTAGCCTCGGGTCGACCTGACTTATCGGTCGGTGCTATCGGCCCATTGTTCCTCCCTCAGCTTCTCGTAGACACCTGAGCTCTGGCACAACTGGGGGTAGCCCTCACATCTATCGCCCAAGTTCAGCGGACTGAATCGCACCCTTCCTTCGTCGTATAGAAGAAAGAAGACGATCTAACCCATAGAATCAAGGGTCAGCCTGAATTGGCTATTCTTGTGCCCACCCGACACCACAAGCGTAAGCTTAATCCTAATGAATCCTCAGAAAACAAAACCACATGAACAAGCACGTATGGGAAACGGCCCCAAGTAACAATTCCTTACTGGCCAGCCAGCCAAGATCGGCTGTTCGCGGTCCAAGCGGAAGGGAATAAAAGCAAAGAAGGTGGGCGCGTAAACAATTGATTGGCGCTTACTAGAGCCTTTCCGTGCTTGTTGGATGGGTTGGATTATAGGCTGGCCTGGCTAGCTATCCGTGCTCACAGACAGGGATTGGCTTTTCACCAGTCAGTGGTAGGTTTCGGGTATCGATCGGGTACTGGTAGCCTTTGCAGGTCGTTCGAGCAACGATATTGTTGTCCTTTCATTGGCGAGGCCTAACTCCGCCTTCTGTACTAACTCGTCTAGTATCACTCACCTAGTTCGCCTATTTATTGATTAAACCCTACTCGTCGTATTCCAACCGGGCTCAGTCCACTCATGTCTCGTATTTCTTTTATTTCCCAGCGAAGACGGACTTGGCAGCCACACCAGTGACTTTCAGGCTTTTGGCGCTTGCCCTTCTAGTAGGCCTTTGACTGAGACCCACGACTTCTTTCTTATTCTGAGCCGAACACTTGCCCTTCGTATCCACCAAATTGGTCGTATACGGGGACCTTATAAATCCAAGGGTAATTATAGGCCGTGCTAGAGCCAAGGAACTCAACGAAAACAAGCCAGTGATGATTGTGCTTGGAGCGACGTAGAAATATGATGATAAGTCTCACATGCTTACTAATAAGGAATATGCTTGAGTCTATATTTTAATTTGTTATAAAACTGACAAAGTCCCCTGAAGCGGTTGAGGGGCAGCTGACCGAAAAGCGGGTAGACCGGCATTGATTTGGCTAGAGAGGACCCGAAGTTAGCCCAGTGAATGAGCCAGGATTTCGTTCACGCAGCCGAAAGGGGGGCCTTTCTCATGGTGAGTTTGCTTTGGCTTGCTTCCACGAGAAGGGGAAGGAGAGGGGATGAGGGCTCCAAATACCAATTCTATGACGAAAGACCTAGGTTGATTGATGCCGTGGATGGTCTAAACTCTGCTTTCCATTTGCTAACAGTGAGATAATGTCCAATAATTATAAAGGAAAGGGCTTCTTTTGTAGTTGAACCAGTTGTATCCTCGCCGAAAGACACGACAGAAGCCAATAGCATGAAGAGAAAAGAACTGGACTTTGGGACTATTCCCTTGACTACCCTGGGAAGGACATCCTACGATAGAGATTGTTTCCAACCGCGGGAGACAAAGCTTGATGATTCGGTATCGCATTCTCTAAGGTCCTCTTCATCACAGGCAAGGGGCCAATTCACATCGGGAGATGGGCCTAAAGGGAAAAAGCAATGAACGTCCCTACTTGACCGTGCGAAAGACAGACTGTATGGCTTGAAAGCGGGTGTCCGTCTATCATTGATTCTTTCTACCCTTGCTGACCTTGAAACCTCTATTCTGACATCAAATCAACCAACCCGGGAAGCCTTTGAGACTATCTTTTCAAATCTTTCTTTGTCAAAGCGCAGGAATGATACAAGAGAGGATAGGGATTGTTACCAACCTTTATAACCTTTATATGATACTCTAAAATTAGGGTATACTGATATAAGGAAGGTCTAAGGAGGGCAATTTCTTCCTTAAGCCTTGATCTTGCTCGTACCCTCTTATTTAGGTGGTTCATATGAGGTTTTATCTGAGTTGCAATAAGACCGGTTCTCTCAGACCAGAACTTATACATATGTAATTTATTTTGCCAGTTGAGTTAGGGTTGGTTGATCGCAGGTATATTTGGTTGCAGGACTGGTTCAGTGTTATATTCCTTAAATCGGTAGTGAGGGAAACAAGCCTGTGTCTGAGTTTGAGAATCTCTTCGAGCGAGTGTCCTACTTTCACTTTCCACGAGAGGTAACTGTTCGTTTTTTAGCTGTTTTCCTTGAGGGAGTAAGCCAGTCAAACGGTCAGTGATGGTGTGTCAGTCTGATAAGTCTTTCTTCCCCTCTTTTCTTGATTTGACTCATTAACAGTGTAGTTATAGACTACTGTTAGTTCGTTCGCAACTCTCTATGTTCAGCTAGTTAGATGGATGAGACAATCCTGTTGAGAGAAAACGAGCGGAATACTCTACGCGAGTATAATAGACAGCAGGTGACTTTCTCGGTTCAGAGGTTGTCTAGAGTAGGTTGCAAGTAGGGAAGCCTGTCTTCTTATTGAATTATTGAAGACTGCTTGATTCTAAACCTTGCTTCTACTTGAATCGATCTTGCCTTGTTATTTGCATTCGAAATGCTTATCATATTCTAATTAGTTAGTTTAATAATTGAATGCGAAACCTGAGAACAGATATCTCATAAGAGAGGCAGGAATCTAGAACCAGTGAACTTCACTGGCCTTGACAGAGGTTTTAATTTTGACTTCCGGGAGAGGTTTGAAGACGCTCGACCGTAAGGGGGAGGTCGGGGATTTTTTTTTTCTTTTCTATCTTTGGCGGCTGGTGGGGTATTCTACGTACTGGGAAAAGATGACCTCTCAAAGCCAGTCAACCTTCTCTTTATTCCATTTCTTCCCTATCCTGCTTTCAATAAGGCGAGCCAGCATGCTCTGCTAGTAGCTGCCAGCTAGCCATAGCGCTCTCTACTCTTGCCAGCTTTCTTTCTCTTCTCCCATGCCAGTCCAGTACCGAAAGTCTTCCGCCAGTCAAACAGCTTGATATCAATAAGATGTCCCTTTTATGGTCGAGAGTCGAAAAATCAATCAAAAAAGTTCCCCTTTCTTAGAATTCAGATTATGGACGCCAAAAACTTTTTGTTTTGGGTGAAAAATCAATCAATCAAGACAATCTCTTCCTTTTCTGATCTGATTATTTAATTTAGAGTGGGGCTTTTTTGTTGGATTGGAAGGCTCACCTATTCTTTCTGTCAGCAGCAATCCCTTGCCTCCTGGAGGAGAAAATACTTAAGTAAGTAGGGCCTGCAGGTCTTGAAAATAGTCCAATCTTATCTTTCTCTCAATAGTATAGATGCATCAGTCGACTCTGTGGATTCTGTTTATTCCGAATCTCGATCCTTTCGTAAAATCATGTCTACACCGTCCACTGATGTAAAGATTTGGCGTGGGAGAGGGTCGATGCTTATGAAGTCGCTCTCCTGAAAGGAGAGGTTTGAAGACGCTCTACCTACAGGTGGAGGATTGAAGTGAAGTTTACCAATCTTTTTTCCTAGGCCCCCTAGCAGGTAACCATTCTCTACTCACTTCTTGGGGCACTTGGTACAAAAACCCCAATCCCACTCGGGTCGGTCAGACGCAGAATTCATTGATTGGGTAGATAGGTTGGAACCTAAATTAAAACCTAAATGATAAAAACTAAGATTTTGGAAGCCATTCGGCTTTCTACTTGTAACATATCATTCGATTATCCTAAAATATCTGCTCTTTTTTCTTTTTGTTTTGGAATAAGAGCTGCAATGCTTTCATGCTGCCTTAGGGGATGGTTAGCATCACAATGGATGATGTAGTCTCAATCACTAATATCTCACCCTGAGGTATCTGCACTTGAAACTTATCCTCCCCACGTAAAGAACATCTATCAATGGCCTGGCCCAACTGCTTATAGCAGATTCATAAAACAAGAGAAAAGGTCCACAGAGGGTCGATGTAATTGACTATCTCTACTAGGTGTGCAAATTCCTCGTATGCAACCAGTCTGTGCAGGTGCAAAAAAGCTTCATTCCTGTTGCCGAAACTTTAGAAGACTGTCCAGTGGTCCTTGCCCCTTTCTTATTAGGCCTTGCTTATAGATGCCTCGGGCAAATCATATAAACTAAATTCAGCGCCAATGTAAGTGGTCCCCTTTGGCTAGTGCTACTTTGGGCTCAGGCATATTTCCCTGAGAAAGCCGCTCGAGAACCTCTGACCCCTTATACCTTGGCAAACCTTTGCCTCTTTGAAGGACAACTGCTATTGTTAATGGACGAGGGTCGATGTAATTGAGCTCTGATCCAGTGGATGCTTGAATTGGTCTATTGGTCTAAGGCTCTTCGGTTAAATAAATGTCCTTTCTTTGTTGTCCCGTCGTTAAAGGTCGAGCGCAGAACTTTGGGTTAGAGCCCGAGTTTAGCTCCAATGAATGAAGGGCACCGATGCCACCAATCCCCTTTCATCTTGGGGGCTACTCTATGCCTTCCCGGCTTGCTTTCTTGGCCCAGACAATCTCTCTTTACTTGGCTCAGTCTCTTCGAAGATGCTCTAGGTAGAGGTTCGAAGAGTTGCGGCGAGTAACTGAACTTCATCAAGCCAGGAAAGAAGCTCGACAAAGACGGAGACGGGGACGGAGAGGAAAGCTTCTGAGAATATAGGTTTTGAGGTGGCATCAATACCAGAGAAGAGGGTGGGAATCCCCTCTTATGTCATTTCCCTCCTTCCGAGAATAACTATTTCGGTGGGGAAGACTCCTGCCTGGAGGCAGTAAGGTTTGTTTAGTTTTAGTTTAGGCTGCTAAAGACTGACTTGCCCCAACAGCCGTAGCTAAGGGCTTAACCCATTGTTGAGTACCCAGATTCTTCAACCCCGACCTCAAGAGAATCCGGGGAAAGCTCAATATCAAAAGAAGCTTGACCGGTAGCGGTAGGGAGAGAGAAGTTTGGGATATCTTCTGAGTTTGGGGCTAAGGCCTGTAGCTATCGGAGTTTCACTCTTCTCTTCACCGGAATTGGAATCTACTTCACTAGATGGAACAAAGATCAAATCTTCCTAAGCCTAAACTTGCCGTGGAAGGGAAAAAATCCCTACTTTATTTAATTTAATACCGGGGCATATCTTTCTCGGAAAGCAGTAAACGAGGGAACGGAACTCGCTTTCGACTTAGAGGAAAGAGAGAATATTGACTTCGGAAAGCAGGCGCATAGAGGCGGGAAAAGCTGTCAGCTAGACTAAAGAGGAACGAGACTAACAACCAGATCGACTAAAGGCGTTGGCTTACAGCGGCTGAAAGGATCGGAGTTGAAAACTGTTTGACTGACTAGATCGACTAAAAGGTTTCAAGTAAGGGAGCCAGAGAAAGAGCTGATCTTGTTGCATCGGATCTAAAGGATCGGAATGAATCTGCTGCAGCAGAAGAGTTCGCAGAAGAAGCTGCGTTGGATGCTTCCTCAACAAGGAGCTAAACCTTCTTTCTTTGCAAGGGGATCTCCCCTTTCTGCCAGATCTTTAGCAAGAAGGAGAAGAGGGGAAAGGTTCACTATAGGACGAGGGGGGTAACAGAATAGCACAGAAGCAAAAGAAAAAGGAGTGGCTGATAAAAGGAACGAATCCGAGTTCGAAGATGCGACTAGGAACTCAAAGGAGAGGTTCGAAGAAGATGCTCACAGGATTGGCAATGATCTGAGTCTGATTGATGTGAGAAAGACGAGGGCAGGACGTTTAGCCTCCCCAGAGAGGGCATGTCCTCGGCAGTTAGGAGGGATCGCACAGCAAAAACAATGGCCAAGGCCTTCACATTAGAAAGGGCCACCGGAGCACCCAATCTTAAGTAAAAAAGAACATAGGGCTCGACTCCCTAGAGACAAACCCACTTTTGACAATAAAGCACGAAAAACGTCAATCGAACCGAGTATAAGACAAAGATAATAGCACACACCGAGCAAGGTCAACAGGATTAGGGACGAATAGATAAATTGTTGGAACCTAGGAAGATTAGGAGATAACGGGCGAGGATCGACCTACTGGTGATTCTCACCTTCTCTACCAGCCACAGCCGCAATAACAGTTTCCGCAGTTGAAGGCCGGTTTCGGTTTCAGGCGAGAGGACTCAAGAAAAAGAAAACAAACAAGTCTATCTTGACTCAAGTCTCCGCCCTTCAGGCATTCCCTTAATGAATGAATGGACAGGTAGTCCGGCAGGAGGGGATCCCTGTGGTTAGAGTAGCTGGCCGAGAAGGTTAGCGAGGTTCCCTATCTGAGGGGAGAGGACGTAACAAGGTAGCCAACAGGAGAGTGGGGGATCTGAGCGTAGAAAAGAGATCAAAGGAAGGGCAGGTAACTCAGGTCTCTAAGGTTGTTAACATCCTGTAGCTGAGGTGTTCTTGTAGCTAAGAGTTCCCGAGTTAGATTTCCTTGAGTCTGTGAGTTCTCTACCTTCGGGTGTTACACTCCTGTATCCAAGATATCTAACTTCAGGTAGCTATTAGTTAGAGTTTGAAGAGTCCTACGGGAAAGTAAAACATTAGAGAAAGAGATTAACAAGAGAAAGAGAGATTAAAGGACAATAAAGTTAGATTAAGACAAAGAGAAGAGTCAGGCTCCCTTCGCCTACGGGAAAGTAAAATGTCGTCTTTGAACTTATCTTCTTTTAGTATCACCCTAGTGTTGTTAAATGATTGAGTTTTGAATAAACCGTAGGGAAACATCGATTGGTCCAGTAAAGAAGGAAGATAGGAAGGCATCTGTGTATCTAGCCCTTAGGTACACATTACAGGTTCAAATCCTCTATCTTTCAATGGCTTTTCCTCACAATTGCTCCTTGTGATGCAACGATCAAGAAGGTAGAGAGAGAGTCGATTAAGCATACTGCGGTCACTGCGATGGTCACAAGCTCTCACTGGAAGGATCGGAACACACAACAGTAGCCTAGGATTATTTTTTCTGGCTCAGGTCTTTGCACTTGGAGACCTGTGAGCCTTTCTTCCAGCATGCGCATTATGTCGTCAACCGACATGTTTTGGTAAGGATATGGGTCCCCCCTTATTCTTTTACGCATTACATTTGCAGCGATCGGGACGTATTCCAGATAGTCCCGATTTCCGTGCCAAACTGCTGGAATGTACTCCGGGGAGCTGAGTAGTTCAGATGGTGGCGTTGCTGGAACGTATTCCGGTGATCCCCAGTGCTCTAGAGGTGTAGTCGGGATGTATTCCGTCCTGCCCATCCTTATTTTCAGTGTCGGTGAACAGGTACCGGTAGTAGTCCGGTGGTGTTCAGAGTGGGGAGTCCATCTCTTGAATTGTTGGTTCGTATGTCGGAGACAGAGCCCTTTATTGGCGGTTGCATCATTCCTTTTCATAAGCGATCTTACTTCAGCTGTGGCATATCTTTCAGTTGGTGCATCTTTCTTTCTTCCTGAATTGGGAGAGCAAGCAAGAATCAGTCTCTCTTTCCCTTGTACCCGCCTTCGTATCTGTTGTCAGGATATACCTATAATCAGCTTTCGTAGGAGTGCCCTTTAAAAAAAGAGTCTTCGTGCTTGTCCTACTATTCCCACTCCTATTCCTTCAAGCAAGTCCATCCATCCAGTCTAAATCGTGACCTCTTTATTAGGCAATCCACCATCAGGCAAATTGGAAGTTGGCAAAGGCAAGCCAGGCTAGTTACAGTTCGCTTAATCTGCACTTCATTCATTAGGTTAAGCTTACATGCAGTGGAAGTTCTAAGCCTAGGGTAAACCCATCCAAGCATAAGTTCTTGTTTCAGCGAGTGAGGAAGCAAGTGTGAAAGCATATCTTCTTTTTGCTATTTCCAAAAGAAAAGAGATCTAGTTAGTACTTACTTCTCCTATCAAAAAACGTATTATCTCCTATGGCCTGCTACTGTGGAATCTACCTATATTGCCTCGAATGGTCCACCTGAGAAATAAGGGAATTCCCTTTGGACAGGAACGGGCTCGGCCGGATCCCCATAGAAGGCCTTAGGATAGTAATGGGTGGGCTTACCCTTTTTTCTCCAACTATATCTCAGGAGTAGTCAAAGGTATGAAGTAACTCGACTGATAAGGAACAAGCAACGGATTGATTAAGCGCACTAGCGCTCAACAAGCAACGGAGGATAGGGGCAGCGCTCAACAAGCAACGGCTTGATTAAGCGCACTAGCTAGAAAGCCTATAGCTAACGCTATGGAGTTTGATTGCTTGCTTACTTGTTAGAGTAAGGAAGATGCTCGCATCTTCTTCCCGAAAACATCTGCAGACCCTGAGACCAGCCAGCCGAGCCAGAAGCCTCCTTTCCTTGCTTCGACTAATTACCTACTCCGGTCTCTCTAAGCCCTGAAACCGTAACTATACTTAGACTATGAATATGTTCTCAGATCAGTCTTTTCCCTTTCTGCTGTTAAAAGATCTATCCTCTTCGCGACCTTTCACCGGGATCAACTACTTTTTATACGATAGGCACGACTAATCCAAATGAAATGGATTCAACAAGCGCCATCACAGCTTCTCCCTCGGGTGACTTCGCCCCCTTTACAGACGTTAACAATCGCAGCTTCTTCAACTGGAGCTATTCTTGTGACAACTGAAGGAAATTCGAGTCAGGCCTTTTAAGCCCCGGAAAGACCACTCTCTTCCTTTAATACATTCGTCAATTGCCCTTGAAAATGAAAAGAGCGGATTCGTTCAAGCAAGCTAATCACATTCCCGGGTAGGGGTACGGTACGATGTCATTACTCTCTTTTGCTCCCTCACTCCTTGAAGAAGAGCGAACAGCTGATCTTTCCTGGTCCTTTCGAACCAGTCTTTCTAAACCTGGTAAATAAGGCTATTAAAAGCAAGGGACTTCAGTAGGTAGAGCAAGCGAAGCCAAGCGAGAAAGAAAATAAAGGAACTAACTTAAGAAAGCAGTCCGTAGCCATAGAGAAACGAACCCACTACTTGGGTTACAAAATGGAACGATCCACTCCGCGCTTTCTCCTGTACCATCTTCTTGCTTGTTATTCTTCAGGAATCCGCTCTAAAGACCCGCTACCGATGAGGGGCTGGTTCTCTTTTGTGACAGCATGGGTTGGATAGCTCACCGGTCATGGGAGAGACTCCCTGGACATTTGGCATTGGTTCCGATCAACGAGGAGGGAGATTGAGAAAAGTGATCTCTCATCGGCTTGGAAGAGATTGCGGGACAATCTCTGGGGGCTACGGAAGAATAATATACTCACTTCTGCAAGGAAGAGTAAAAAAGCGAAAGAGGCTTTAGTTACTTAGCTGTACTTAGAGGGAAACCCCCCAGCTTCTTAGAGGCTTGGGACAATGGTTGAGGGTTCAGAGTACCTGATAGCCCCGCTAGGCTGGGCAAGGGAAGGAGCACCGGGCCTACCTTTACTCGAGTTCTCCTGAGTAATAGCGGGACGCTTCGACGGCTAAGAAGTTAAAAAGGCAAGTAAGGACAGCAGTACTGAGCTACGGATATGCTTCTCGAAAGAAAAAGCACTTTCCCTCTCGCTTCGCTCTAGTGACTACGTACCTTTAGGTGGATAAACTTCTACGAAAAAGGCTAGCTTAGGTAAGATATAAGGAAAGCCAGAGGCAAGTGAAGGGCTTGACTAAGGATTTATCCCCTGTCTCTGCCAAGGCTTGTTTGAACTCCCATCACCCATATGGGGCAATGGCAGTCCACCTCAAGTACGGTTTACAACCCTGTGCCGCTTAACCGGAGTAGGATATAGAACCCTATCTCGCAACTTTATTAGCTAGGGCCATACCCGCAATCTAAAGATTGAAAGGTACGAAGTTACTCATATAGCTATATGAGGCACGAAGTCACTCGAGCGAAGCGAGAGGTTGTGGGCAATGTACACTAAAGTGTCTTACCCTCTTGACCTTTGGTTAGGAAGGGGTTTACCTTTTGGATCCCTATGTTAAAGGGGCCCTTTTACGTAGAGAACTTAAACCTAAGCAGTTGAGACTTCCTCCAGATGAAGTCCATCTTGGCCCTGGGGCCGTGGACTTCTTGGAATGGTCAATTCTGCGAAGGTGTGTACATACCTGGTTAGAGTATCTCGCCTGGTATGCTCAGCAATCAGTTCACCCTCTATTGAATCTTGGTTTGATGGTCCAGACCTCTTGGAAGATTAAGGATGAAGATCCTCAACTCAAGAGATTTGGACTATTGTGGAAAATCTTTGATCTTATTATTCAATACAAAATGAACAAGATCAACCCTCCCCGTGCAATTACTGACAAAAGTTGTATGGGTTTGGGGACCTGGATAAGTGGAGGGCTGACAGGCAAGGACTTCTTGGTCTGTGCTCGAGGCCTTAACCAACCTCGAGCTAAGAAGGGGGTTGTGGTTCTAGGGGAATCCTTAGACCCAACCTCTTCCAAAGCCATCAGAAATAAGACTTTGGGCCTTACGGAGCGCCAACAAGTAGTAGGATACAGTCGTAGGAACCCACCTATATTTACCTGCAAGAAGTGTTGGGACTACTTCTAGTCTCGCACCAATGTCCCTGTTCTTAGCGATGGGAAATCTCGGCTAGTGTTACCACTGGTCGGGGGTCCGACCTACTTAGTAGTCCCTCGGTTTAAGGGACTACACCCCGCTCATCCTATTACCCTGGTTTCTTCCCTTTTCGCTTCACTCGAGTGACTACGTACCTTTCCTGTTAGGCCAGTTAGGAATGGCTTTCCAGGGTATCCTTTAATTTGACCATGGATCCTGCCCTATATAGCTATAGATCATTTCTAATCGCAGGGCTCTATATAGCCTTCTAACGCGTTTTCTGGACCTCATTGATTCTCCAGTAGAATGGTTAACGTTCTTTTATCAGTAAGAAGATCAAGGGCTATGCGTGTAAGGGTTGCTGGGATATAGCTTTGATAGGGAAAGAAAGACTGATTACGCAAACAAAGAGTCAATAGCAGAAACTGGGGAAATATCCACAGTTAATGCTAAGGCCTGTATGAATAACCACCACCCTTATGCTTATGGGGCGATGGCTCTTCACCTCAAGGGCTATAGAAGAAGTCAGTGTCAACGGTTCTCTACCATATGCCGTTTGGCAGGTGCGGGTTTTAGGACCCGAATCCTTTCTACCTTTAGACCTATGGTTGGGGCTTTTAGATCCTTATGTCGTAATTGACCTCCTTCGCCGTCCAATAGGATAGGATCAATTGTTGGTCGAGCCAGACTACGATTCCCCTCTACCAGAGAATCCCAGAATTCCAGGCACCCGCAGTATCAGCAGGAATGGGAAAGACAAATAACCAGCCAACTATGTACGCCTTGTTCCTTCTTCCGCTTCATCTATCTAAGCCTCTTCCTTGGTCTTTCGTTCGTAGTGGCGACAGGACTACTTAATAGCATAATTACTTAAAGAAAGCAACCTTAAGCCTGTGGAGCTCAAGAAGAGTACATCAAATGGATTCACAAAACTGGAAGGAAGAAGGTACGTAGTTACTCGCCTTTCTGTAGTGCGAGAGGGATTAAACTTCCGCTACTAACTGAAAAGGCACTAGAGCGAAGCGAAAGGTTTCAGCTCTGGTTCAAATGGTATCTGGGGTATATCTATTATATGTTGTTAACGAATCCGTTTCAGGTTTTCAGACATACCCGGTCTTTTTTCAGTTGCTGCTCCAGGGAAAGAAGTTTCCTTGGGAAAGGTCTTCTAGTTGATCACTTAACTTAGCCCGAGTCAGGCCGACTTAAATAAAGATAACTAGGTGCCAAACCTTTATATGATATGAAACCTTTTCTCTGGGAA
>JAIUCV010003523.1:0-26124 GCA_026724425.1 Erythrophleum ivorense
TAATGCACCGGATCCCATCAGAACTCCGCAGTTAAGCGTGCTTGGGCGAGAGTAGTACTAGGATGGGTGACCTCCCGGGAAGTCCTCGTGTTGCACCCCATTTTTTTTTTTTTTTTCGTTTTAAATCCGAAAATTCTGGAAGGCGTATCTGTAAGACCGTGTGGACGTACACCGCCCACAGCCCCTTCTCGCGAAGCCCCAAGAGTGCTTTAGGTGTCTAAACATCGTTTGTGCCCAAAATAACGACGTTTAGACGCTTTTCCGGGCCATTTTCTACTACGGACTCCGAATCAAAGAATACAAAGCGGTATGCTACGTGTTCTTAGGATGCATCCATCTTTCCTCTCTTAGAAAGCCTACCCAACAGTCCGGACCGGGCCTAAGCATCAAGTGGGGCCCACGCCGAATGAGCGTCCAAGATCCTTTTGGGAAAGGATATATGCGATTGCGCGTTATATACAAACGGGTGGGATCATACCAGCACTAATGCACCGGATCCCATCAGAACTCCGCAGTTAAGCGTGCTTGGGCGAGAGTAGTACTAGGATGGGTGACCTCCCGGGAAGTCCTCGTGTTGCACCCCATTTTTTTTTTTTTTTTTTCGTTTTAAATCCGAAAATTCTGGAAGGCGTATCTGTAAGACCGTGTGGACGTACACCGCCCACAGCCCCTTCTCGCGAAGCCCCAAGAGTGCTTTAGGTGTCTAAACATCGTTTGTGCCCAAAATAACGACGTTTAGACGCTTTTCCGGGCCATTTTCTACTACGGACTCCGAATCAAAGAATACAAAGCGGTATGCTACGTGTTCTTAGGATGCATCCATCTTTCCTCTCTTAGAAAGCCTACCCAACAGTCCGGACCGGGCCTAAGCATCAAGTGGGGCCCACGCCGAATGAGCGTCCAAGATCCTTTTGGGAAATGATATATGCGATTGCGCGTTATATACAAACGGGTGGGATCATACCAGCACTAATGCACCGGATCCCATCAGAACTCCGCAGTTAAGCGTGCTTGGGCGAGAGTAGTACTAGGATGGGTGACCTCCCGGGAAGTCCTCGTGTTGCACCCCATTTTTTTTTTTTTTTTTCGTTTTAAATCCGAAAATTCTGGAAGGCGTATCTGTAAGACCGTGTGGACGTACACCGCCCACAGCCCCTTCTCGCGAAGCCCCAAGAGTGCTTTAGGTGTCTAAACATCGTTTGTGCCCAAAATAACGACGTTTAGACGCTTTTCCGGGCCATTTTCTACTACGGACTCCGAATCAAAGAATACAAAGCGGTATGCTACGTGTTCTTAGGATGCATCCATCATTCCTCTCTTAGAAAGCCTACCCAACAGTCCAGACCGGGCCTAAGCATCAAGTGGGGCCCACGCCGAATGAGCGTCCAAGATCCTTTTGGGAAATGATATATGCGATTGCGCGTTATATACAAACGGGTGCGATCATACCAGCACTAATGCACCGGATCCCATCAGAACTCCGCAGTTAAGCGTGCTTGGGCGAGAGTAGTACTAGGATGGGTGACCTCCCGGGAAGTCCTCGTGTTGCACCCCATTTTTTTTTTTTTTTTTCGTTTTAAATCCGAAAATTCTGGAAGGCGTATCTGTAAGACCGTGTGGACGTACACCGCCCACAGCCCCTTCTCGCGAAGCCCCAAGAGTGCTTTAGGTGTCTAAACATCGTTTGTGCCCAAAATAACGACGTTTAGACGCTTTTCCGGGCCATTTTCTACTACGGACTCCGAATCAAAGAATACAAAGCGGTATGCTACGTGTTCTTAGGATGCATCCATCTTTCCTCTCTTAGAAAGCCTACCCAACAGTCCGGACCGGGCCTAAGCATCAAGTGGGGCCCACGCCGAATGAGCGTCCAAGATCCTTTTGGGAAAGGATATATGCGATTGCGCGTTATATACAAACGGGTGGGATCATACCAGCACTAATGCACCGGATCCCATCAGAACTCCGCAGTTAAGCGTGCTTGGGCGAGAGTAGTACTAGGATGGGTGACCTCCCGGGAAGTCCTCGTGTTGCACCCCATTTTTTTTTTTTTTTTTTCGTTTTAAATCCGAAAATTCTGGAAGGCGTATCTGTAAGACCGTGTGGACGTACACCGCCCACAGCCCCTTCTCGCGAAGCCCCAAGAGTGCTTTAGGTGTCTAAACATCGTTTGTGCCCAAAATAACGACGTTTAGACGCTTTTCCGGGCCATTTTCTACTACGGACTCCGAATCAAAGAATACAAAGCGGTATGCTACGTGTTCTTAGGATGCATCCATCTTTCCTCTCTTAGAAAGCCTACCCAACAGTCCGGACCGGGCCTAAGCATCAAGTGGGGCCCACGCCGAATGAGCGTCCAAGATCCTTTTGGGAAATGATATATGCGATTGCGCGTTATATACAAACGGGTGGGATCATACCAGCACTAATGCACCGGATCCCATCAGAACTCCGCAGTTAAGCGTGCTTGGGCGAGAGTAGTACTAGGATGGGTGACCTCCCGGGAAGTCCTCGTGTTGCACCCCATTTTTTTTTTTTTTTTTCGTTTTAAATCCGAAAATTCTGGAAGGCGTATCTGTAAGACCGTGTGGACGTACACCGCCCACAGCCCCTTCTCGCGAAGCCCCAAGAGTGCTTTAGGTGTCTAAACATCGTTTGTGCCCAAAATAACGACGTTTAGACGCTTTTCCGGGCCATTTTCTACTACGGACTCCGAATCAAAGAATACAAAGCGGTATGCTACGTGTTCTTAGGATGCATCCATCATTCCTCTCTTAGAAAGCCTACCCAACAGTCCAGACCGGGCCTAAGCATCAAGTGGGGCCCACGCCGAATGAGCGTCCAAGATCCTTTTGGGAAATGATATATGCGATTGCGCGTTATATACAAACGGGTGCGATCATACCAGCACTAATGCACCGGATCCCATCAGAACTCCGCAGTTAAGCGTGCTTGGGCGAGAGTAGTACTAGGATGGGTGACCTCCCGGGAAGTCCTCGTGTTGCACCCCATTTTTTTTTTTTTTTTTCGTTTTAAATCCGAAAATTCTGGAAGGCGTATCTGTAAGACCGTGTGGACGTACACCGCCCACAGCCCTTTCTCGCGAAGCCCCAAGAGTGCTTTAGGTGTCTAAACATCGTTTGTGCCCAAAATAACGACGTTTAGACGCTTTTCCGGGCCATTTTCTACTACGGACTCCGAATCAAAGAATACAAAGCGGTATGCTACGTGTTCTTAGGATGCATCCATCTTTCCTCTCTTAGAAAGCCTACCCAACAGTCCGGACCGGGCCTAAGCATCAAGTGGGGCCCACGCCGAATGAGCGTCCAAGATCCTTTTGGGAAAGGATATATGCGATTGCGCGTTATATACAAACGGGTGGGATCATACCAGCACTAATGCACCGGATCCCATCAGAACTCCGCAGTTAAGCGTGCTTGGGCGAGAGTAGTACTAGGATGGGTGACCTCCCGGGAAGTCCTCGTGTTGCACCCCATTTTTTTTTTTTTTTTTTCGTTTTAAATCCGAAAATTCTGGAAGGCGTATCTGTAAGACCGTGTGGACGTACACCGCCCACAGCCCCTTCTCGCGAAGCCCCAAGAGTGCTTTAGGTGTCTAAACATCGTTTGTGCCCAAAATAACGACGTTTAGACGCTTTTCCGGGCCATTTTCTACTACGGACTCCGAATCAAAGAATACAAAGCGGTATGCTACGTGTTCTTAGGATGCATCCATCTTTCCTCTCTTAGAAAGCCTACCCAACAGTCCGGACCGGGCCTAAGCATCAAGTGGGGCCCACGCCGAATGAGCGTCCAAGATCCTTTTGGGAAATGATATATGCGATTGCGCGTTATATACAAACGGGTGGGATCATACCAGCACTAATGCACCGGATCCCATCAGAACTCCGCAGTTAAGCGTGCTTGGGCGAGAGTAGTACTAGGATGGGTGACCTCCCGGGAAGTCCTCGTGTTGCACCCCATTTTTTTTTTTTTTTTTCGTTTTAAATCCGAAAATTCTGGAAGGCGTATCTGTAAGACCGTGTGGACGTACACCGCCCACAGCCCCTTCTCGCGAAGCCCCAAGAGTGCTTTAGGTGTCTAAACATCGTTTGTGCCCAAAATAACGACGTTTAGACGCTTTTCCGGGCCATTTTCTACTACGGACTCCGAATCAAAGAATACAAAGCGGTATGCTACGTGTTCTTAGGATGCATCCATCATTCCTCTCTTAGAAAGCCTACCCAACAGTCCAGACCGGGCCTAAGCATCAAGTGGGGCCCACGCCGAATGAGCGTCCAAGATCCTTTTGGGAAATGATATATGCGATTGCGCGTTATATACAAACGGGTGCGATCATACCAGCACTAATGCACCGGATCCCATCAGAACTCCGCAGTTAAGCGTGCTTGGGCGAGAGTAGTACTAGGATGGGTGACCTCCCGGGAAGTCCTCGTGTTGCACCCCATTTTTTTTTTTTTTTTTCGTTTTAAATCCGAAAATTCTGGAAGGCGTATCTGTAAGACCGTGTGGACGTACACCGCCCACAGCCCCTTCTCGCGAAGCCCCAAGAGTGCTTTAGGTGTCTAAACATCGTTTGTGCCCAAAATAACGACGTTTAGACGCTTTTCCGGGCCATTTTCTACTACGGACTCCGAATCAAAGAATACAAAGCGGTATGCTACGTGTTCTTAGGATGCATCCATCTTTCCTCTCTTAGAAAGCCTACCCAACAGTCCGGACCGGGCCTAAGCATCAAGTGGGGCCCACGCCGAATGAGCGTCCAAGATCCTTTTGGGAAAGGATATATGCGATTGCGCGTTATATACAAACGGGTGGGATCATACCAGCACTAATGCACCGGATCCCATCAGAACTCCGCAGTTAAGCGTGCTTGGGCGAGAGTAGTACTAGGATGGGTGACCTCCCGGGAAGTCCTCGTGTTGCACCCCATTTTTTTTTTTTTTTTTTCGTTTTAAATCCGAAAATTCTGGAAGGCGTATCTGTAAGACCGTGTGGACGTACACCGCCCACAGCCCCTTCTCGCGAAGCCCCAAGAGTGCTTTAGGTGTCTAAACATCGTTTGTGCCCAAAATAACGACGTTTAGACGCTTTTCCGGGCCATTTTCTACTACGGACTCCGAATCAAAGAATACAAAGCGGTATGCTACGTGTTCTTAGGATGCATCCATCTTTCCTCTCTTAGAAAGCCTACCCAACAGTCCGGACCGGGCCTAAGCATCAAGTGGGGCCCACGCCGAATGAGCGTCCAAGATCCTTTTGGGAAATGATATATGCGATTGCGCGTTATATACAAACGGGTGGGATCATACCAGCACTAATGCACCGGATCCCATCAGAACTCCGCAGTTAAGCGTGCTTGGGCGAGAGTAGTACTAGGATGGGTGACCTCCCGGGAAGTCCTCGTGTTGCACCCCATTTTTTTTTTTTTTTTTCGTTTTAAATCCGAAAATTCTGGAAGGCGTATCTGTAAGACCGTGTGGACGTACACCGCCCACAGCCCCTTCTCGCGAAGCCCCAAGAGTGCTTTAGGTGTCTAAACATCGTTTGTGCCCAAAATAACGACGTTTAGACGCTTTTCCGGGCCATTTTCTACTACGGACTCCGAATCAAAGAATACAAAGCGGTATGCTACGTGTTCTTAGGATGCATCCATCATTCCTCTCTTAGAAAGCCTACCCAACAGTCCAGACCGGGCCTAAGCATCAAGTGGGGCCCACGCCGAATGAGCGTCCAAGATCCTTTTGGGAAATGATATATGCGATTGCGCGTTATATACAAACGGGTGCGATCATACCAGCACTAATGCACCGGATCCCATCAGAACTCCGCAGTTAAGCGTGCTTGGGCGAGAGTAGTACTAGGATGGGTGACCTCCCGGGAAGTCCTCGTGTTGCACCCCATTTTTTTTTTTTTTTTTCGTTTTAAATCCGAAAATTCTGGAAGGCGTATCTGTAAGACCGTGTGGACGTACACCGCCCACAGCCCTTTCTCGCGAAGCCCCAAGAGTGCTTTAGGTGTCTAAACATCGTTTGTGCCCAAAATAACGACGTTTAGACGCTTTTCCGGGCCATTTTCTACTACGGACTCCGAATCAAAGAATACAAAGCGGTATGCTACGTGTTCTTAGGATGCATCCATCTTTCCTCTCTTAGAAAGCCTACCCAACAGTCCGGACCGGGCCTAAGCATCAAGTGGGGCCCACGCCGAATGAGCGTCCAAGATCCTTTTGGGAAAGGATATATGCGATTGCGCGTTATATACAAACGGGTGCGATCATACCAGCACTAATGCACCGGATCCCATCAGAACTCCGCAGTTAAGCGTGCTTGGGCGAGAGTAGTACTAGGATGGGTGACCTCCCGGGAAGTCCTCGTGTTGCACCCCATTTTTTTTTTTTTTTTTCGTTTTAAATCCGAAAATTCTGGAAGGCGTATCTGTAAGACCGTGTGGACGTACACCGCCCACAGCCCCTTCTCGCGAAGCCCCAAGAGTGCTTTAGGTGTCTAAACATCGTTTGTGCCCAAAATAACGACGTTTAGACGCTTTTCCGGGCCATTTTCTACTACGGACTCCGAATCAAAGAATACAAAGCGGTATGCTACGTGTTCTTAGGATGCATCCATCTTTCCTCTCTTAGAAAGCCTACCCAACAGTCCGGACCGGGCCTAAGCATCAAGTGGGGCCCACGCCGAATGAGCGTCCAAGATCCTTTTGGGAAAGGATATATGCGATTGCGCGTTATATACAAACGGGTGGGATCATACCAGCACTAATGCACCGGATCCCATCAGAACTCCGCAGTTAAGCGTGCTTGGGCGAGAGTAGTACTAGGATGGGTGACCTCCCGGGAAGTCCTCGTGTTGCACCCCATTTTTTTTTTTTTTTTTCGTTTTAAATCCGAAAATTCTGGAAGGCGTATCTGTAAGACCGTGTGGACGTACACCGCCCACAGCCCCTTCTCGCGAAGCCCCAAGAGTGCTTTAGGTGTCTAAACATCGTTTGTGCCCAAAATAACGACGTTTAGACGCTTTTCCGGGCCATTTTCTACTACGGACTCCGAATCAAAGAATACAAAGCGGTATGCTACGTGTTCTTAGGATGCATCCATCATTCCTCTCTTAGAAAGCCTACCCAACAGTCCAGACCGGGCCTAAGCATCAAGTGGGGCCCACGCCGAATGAGCGTCCAAGATCCTTTTGGGAAATGATATATGCGATTGCGCGTTATATACAAACGGGTGCGATCATACCAGCACTAATGCACCGGATCCCATCAGAACTCCGCAGTTAAGCGTGCTTGGGCGAGAGTAGTACTAGGATGGGTGACCTCCCGGGAAGTCCTCGTGTTGCACCCCATTTTTTTTTTTTTTTTTCGTTTTAAATCCGAAAATTCTGGAAGGCGTATCTGTAAGACCGTGTGGACGTACACCGCCCACAGCCCCTTCTCGCGAAGCCCCAAGAGTGCTTTAGGTGTCTAAACATCGTTTGTGCCCAAAATAACGACGTTTAGACGCTTTTCCGGGCCATTTTCTACTACGGACTCCGAATCAAAGAATACAAAGCGGTATGCTACGTGTTCTTAGGATGCATCCATCTTTCCTCTCTTAGAAAGCCTACCCAACAGTCCGGACCGGGCCTAAGCATCAAGTGGGGCCCACGCCGAATGAGCGTCCAAGATCCTTTTGGGAAAGGATATATGCGATTGCGCGTTATATACAAACGGGTGGGATCATACCAGCACTAATGCACCGGATCCCATCAGAACTCCGCAGTTAAGCGTGCTTGGGCGAGAGTAGTACTAGGATGGGTGACCTCCCGGGAAGTCCTCGTGTTGCACCCCATTTTTTTTTTTTTTTTTTCGTTTTAAATCCGAAAATTCTGGAAGGCGTATCTGTAAGACCGTGTGGACGTACACCGCCCACAGCCCCTTCTCGCGAAGCCCCAAGAGTGCTTTAGGTGTCTAAACATCGTTTGTGCCCAAAATAACGACGTTTAGACGCTTTTCCGGGCCATTTTCTACTACGGACTCCGAATCAAAGAATACAAAGCGGTATGCTACGTGTTCTTAGGATGCATCCATCTTTCCTCTCTTAGAAAGCCTACCCAACAGTCCGGACCGGGCCTAAGCATCAAGTGGGGCCCACGCCGAATGAGCGTCCAAGATCCTTTTGGGAAATGATATATGCGATTGCGCGTTATATACAAACGGGTGGGATCATACCAGCACTAATGCACCGGATCCCATCAGAACTCCGCAGTTAAGCGTGCTTGGGCGAGAGTAGTACTAGGATGGGTGACCTCCCGGGAAGTCCTCGTGTTGCACCCCATTTTTTTTTTTTTTTTTTCGTTTTAAATCCGAAAATTCTGGAAGGCGTATCTGTAAGACCGTGTGGACGTACACCGCCCACAGCCCCTTCTCGCGAAGCCCCAAGAGTGCTTTAGGTGTCTAAACATCGTTTGTGCCCAAAATAACGACGTTTAGACGCTTTTCCGGGCCATTTTCTACTACGGACTCCGAATCAAAGAATACAAAGCGGTATGCTACGTGTTCTTAGGATGCATCCATCTTTCCTCTCTTAGAAAGCCTACCCAACAGTCCGGACCGGGCCTAAGCATCAAGTGGGGCCCACGCCGAATGAGCGTCCAAGATCCTTTTGGGAAAGGATATATGCGATTGCGCGTTATATACAAACGGGTGGGATCATACCAGCACTAATGCACCGGATCCCATCAGAACTCCGCAGTTAAGCGTGCTTGGGCGAGAGTAGTACTAGGATGGGTGACCTCCCGGGAAGTCCTCGTGTTGCACCCCATTTTTTTTTTTTTTTTTTCGTTTTAAATCCGAAAATTCTGGAAGGCGTATCTGTAAGACCGTGTGGACGTACACCGCCCACAGCCCCTTCTCGCGAAGCCCCAAGAGTGCTTTAGGTGTCTAAACATCGTTTGTGCCCAAAATAACGACGTTTAGACGCTTTTCCGGGCCATTTTCTACTACGGACTCCGAATCAAAGAATACAAAGCGGTATGCTACGTGTTCTTAGGATGCATCCATCATTCCTCTCTTAGAAAGCCTACCCAACAGTCCAGACCGGGCCTAAGCATCAAGTGGGGCCCACGCCGAATGAGCGTCCAAGATCCTTTTGGGAAATGATATATGCGATTGCGCGTTATATACAAACGGGTGCGATCATACCAGCACTAATGCACCGGATCCCATCAGAACTCCGCAGTTAAGCGTGCTTGGGCGAGAGTAGTACTAGGATGGGTGACCTCCCGGGAAGTCCTCGTGTTGCACCCCATTTTTTTTTTTTTTTTTCGTTTTAAATCCGAAAATTCTGGAAGGCGTATCTGTAAGACCGTGTGGACGTACACCGCCCACAGCCCCTTCTCGCGAAGCCCCAAGAGTGCTTTAGGTGTCTAAACATCGTTTGTGCCCAAAATAACGACGTTTAGACGCTTTTCCGGGCCATTTTCTACTACGGACTCCGAATCAAAGAATACAAAGCGGTATGCTACGTGTTCTTAGGATGCATCCATCATTCCTCTCTTAGAAAGCCTACCCAACAGTCCAGACCGGGCCTAAGCATCAAGTGGGGCCCACGCCGAATGAGCGTCCAAGATCCTTTTGGGAAATGATATATGCGATTGCGCATTATATACAAACGGGTGCGATCATACCAGCACTAATGCACCGGATCCCATCAGAACTCCGCAGTTAAGCGTGCTTGGGCGAGAGTAGTACTAGGATGGGTGACCTCCCGGGAAGTCCTCGTGTTGCACCCCATTTTTTTTTTTTTTTTCGTTTTAAATCCGAAAATTCTGGAAGGCGTATCTGTAAGACCGTGTGGACGTACACCGCCCACAGCCCCTTCTCGCGAAGCCCCAAGAGTGATTTAGGTGTCTAAACATCGTTTGTGCCCAAAATAACGACGTTTAGACGCTTTTCCGGGCCATTTTCTACTACGGACTCCGAATCAAAGAATACAAAGCGGTATGCTACGTGTTCTTAGGATGCATCCATCTTTCCTCTCTTAGAAAGCCTACCCAACAGTCCGGACCGGGCCTAAGCATCAAGTGGGGCCCACGCCGAATGAGCGTCCAAGATCCTTTTGGGAAAGGATATATGCGATTGCGCGTTATATACAAACGGGTGGGATCATACCAGCACTAATGCACCGGATCCCATCAGAACTCCGCAGTTAAGCGTGCTTGGGCGAGAGTAGTACTAGGATGGGTGACCTCCCGGGAAGTCCTCGTGTTGCACCCCATTTTTTTTTTTTTTTTTTCGTTTTAAATCCGAAAATTCTGGAAGGCGTATCTGTAAGACCGTGTGGACGTACACCGCCCACAGCCCCTTCTCGCGAAGCCCCAAGAGTGCTTTAGGTGTCTAAACATCGTTTGTGCCCAAAATAACGACGTTTAGACGCTTTTCCGGGCCATTTTCTACTACGGACTCCGAATCAAAGAATACAAAGCGGTATGCTACGTGTTCTTAGGATGCATCCATCTTTCCTCTCTTAGAAAGCCTACCCAACAGTCCGGACCGGGCCTAAGCATCAAGTGGGGCCCACGCCGAATGAGCGTCCAAGATCCTTTTGGGAAATGATATATGCGATTGCGCGTTATATACAAACGGGTGGGATCATACCAGCACTAATGCACCGGATCCCATCAGAACTCCGCAGTTAAGCGTGCTTGGGCGAGAGTAGTACTAGGATGGGTGACCTCCCGGGAAGTCCTCGTGTTGCACCCCATTTTTTTTTTTTTTTTTTCGTTTTAAATCCGAAAATTCTGGAAGGCGTATCTGTAAGACCGTGTGGACGTACACCGCCCACAGCCCCTTCTCGCGAAGCCCCAAGAGTGCTTTAGGTGTCTAAACATCGTTTGTGCCCAAAATAACGACGTTTAGACGCTTTTCCGGGCCATTTTCTACTACGGACTCCGAATCAAAGAATACAAAGCGGTATGCTACGTGTTCTTAGGATGCATCCATCTTTCCTCTCTTAGAAAGCCTACCCAACAGTCCGGACCGGGCCTAAGCATCAAGTGGGGCCCACGCCGAATGAGCGTCCAAGATCCTTTTGGGAAAGGATATATGCGATTGCGCGTTATATACAAACGGGTGGGATCATACCAGCACTAATGCACCGGATCCCATCAGAACTCCGCAGTTAAGCGTGCTTGGGCGAGAGTAGTACTAGGATGGGTGACCTCCCGGGAAGTCCTCGTGTTGCACCCCATTTTTTTTTTTTTTTTTTCGTTTTAAATCCGAAAATTCTGGAAGGCGTATCTGTAAGACCGTGTGGACGTACACCGCCCACAGCCCCTTCTCGCGAAGCCCCAAGAGTGCTTTAGGTGTCTAAACATCGTTTGTGCCCAAAATAACGACGTTTAGACGCTTTTCCGGGCCATTTTCTACTACGGACTCCGAATCAAAGAATACAAAGCGGTATGCTACGTGTTCTTAGGATGCATCCATCATTCCTCTCTTAGAAAGCCTACCCAACAGTCCAGACCGGGCCTAAGCATCAAGTGGGGCCCACGCCGAATGAGCGTCCAAGATCCTTTTGGGAAATGATATATGCGATTGCGCGTTATATACAAACGGGTGCGATCATACCAGCACTAATGCACCGGATCCCATCAGAACTCCGCAGTTAAGCGTGCTTGGGCGAGAGTAGTACTAGGATGGGTGACCTCCCGGGAAGTCCTCGTGTTGCACCCCATTTTTTTTTTTTTTTTTCGTTTTAAATCCGAAAATTCTGGAAGGCGTATCTGTAAGACCGTGTGGACGTACACCGCCCACAGCCCCTTCTCGCGAAGCCCCAAGAGTGCTTTAGGTGTCTAAACATCGTTTGTGCCCAAAATAACGACGTTTAGACGCTTTTCCGGGCCATTTTCTACTACGGACTCCGAATCAAAGAATACAAAGCGGTATGCTACGTGTTCTTAGGATGCATCCATCATTCCTCTCTTAGAAAGCCTACCCAACAGTCCAGACCGGGCCTAAGCATCAAGTGGGGCCCACGCCGAATGAGCGTCCAAGATCCTTTTGGGAAATGATATATGCGATTGCGCATTATATACAAACGGGTGCGATCATACCAGCACTAATGCACCGGATCCCATCAGAACTCCGCAGTTAAGCGTGCTTGGGCGAGAGTAGTACTAGGATGGGTGACCTCCCGGGAAGTCCTCGTGTTGCACCCCATTTTTTTTTTTTTTTTCGTTTTAAATCCGAAAATTCTGGAAGGCGTATCTGTAAGACCGTGTGGACGTACACCGCCCACAGCCCCTTCTCGCGAAGCCCCAAGAGTGATTTAGGTGTCTAAACATCGTTTGTGCCCAAAATAACGACGTTTAGACGCTTTTCCGGGCCATTTTCTACTACGGACTCCGAATCAAAGAATACAAAGCGGTATGCTACGTGTTCTTAGGATGCATCCATCTTTCCTCTCTTAGAAAGCCTACCCAACAGTCCGGACCGGGCCTAAGCATCAAGTGGGGCCCACGCCGAATGAGCGTCCAAGATCCTTTTGGGAAAGGATATATGCGATTGCGCGTTATATACAAACGGGTGGGATCATACCAGCACTAATGCACCGGATCCCATCAGAACTCCGCAGTTAAGCGTGCTTGGGCGAGAGTAGTACTAGGATGGGTGACCTCCCGGGAAGTCCTCGTGTTGCACCCCATTTTTTTTTTTTTTTTTTCGTTTTAAATCCGAAAATTCTGGAAGGCGTATCTGTAAGACCGTGTGGACGTACACCGCCCACAGCCCCTTCTCGCGAAGCCCCAAGAGTGCTTTAGGTGTCTAAACATCGTTTGTGCCCAAAATAACGACGTTTAGACGCTTTTCCGGGCCATTTTCTACTACGGACTCCGAATCAAAGAATACAAAGCGGTATGCTACGTGTTCTTAGGATGCATCCATCTTTCCTCTCTTAGAAAGCCTACCCAACAGTCCGGACCGGGCCTAAGCATCAAGTGGGGCCCACGCCGAATGAGCGTCCAAGATCCTTTTGGGAAATGATATATGCGATTGCGCGTTATATACAAACGGGTGGGATCATACCAGCACTAATGCACCGGATCCCATCAGAACTCCGCAGTTAAGCGTGCTTGGGCGAGAGTAGTACTAGGATGGGTGACCTCCCGGGAAGTCCTCGTGTTGCACCCCATTTTTTTTTTTTTTTTTTCGTTTTAAATCCGAAAATTCTGGAAGGCGTATCTGTAAGACCGTGTGGACGTACACCGCCCACAGCCCCTTCTCGCGAAGCCCCAAGAGTGCTTTAGGTGTCTAAACATCGTTTGTGCCCAAAATAACGACGTTTAGACGCTTTTCCGGGCCATTTTCTACTACGGACTCCGAATCAAAGAATACAAAGCGGTATGCTACGTGTTCTTAGGATGCATCCATCTTTCCTCTCTTAGAAAGCCTACCCAACAGTCCGGACCGGGCCTAAGCATCAAGTGGGGCCCACGCCGAATGAGCGTCCAAGATCCTTTTGGGAAAGGATATATGCGATTGCGCGTTATATACAAACGGGTGGGATCATACCAGCACTAATGCACCGGATCCCATCAGAACTCCGCAGTTAAGCGTGCTTGGGCGAGAGTAGTACTAGGATGGGTGACCTCCCGGGAAGTCCTCGTGTTGCACCCCATTTTTTTTTTTTTTTTTCGTTTTAAATCCGAAAATTCTGGAAGGCGTATCTGTAAGACCGTGTGGACGTACACCGCCCACAGCCCCTTCTCGCGAAGCCCCAAGAGTGCTTTAGGTGTCTAAACATCGTTTGTGCCCAAAATAACGACGTTTAGACGCTTTTCCGGGCCATTTTCTACTACGGACTCCGAATCAAAGAATACAAAGCGGTATGCTACGTGTTCTTAGGATGCATCCATCATTCCTCTCTTAGAAAGCCTACCCAACAGTCCAGACCGGGCCTAAGCATCAAGTGGGGCCCACGCCGAATGAGCGTCCAAGATCCTTTTGGGAAATGATATATGCGATTGCGCGTTATATACAAACGGGTGCGATCATACCAGCACTAATGCACCGGATCCCATCAGAACTCCGCAGTTAAGCGTGCTTGGGCGAGAGTAGTACTAGGATGGGTGACCTCCCGGGAAGTCCTCGTGTTGCACCCCATTTTTTTTTTTTTTTTCGTTTTAAATCCGAAAATTCTGGAAGGCGTATCTGTAAGACCGTGTGGACGTACACCGCCCACAGCCCCTTCTCGCGAAGCCCCAAGAGTGCTTTAGGTGTCTAAACATCGTTTGTGCCCAAAATAACGACGTTTAGACGCTTTTCCGGGCCATTTTCTACTACGGACTCCGAATCAAAGAATACAAAGCGGTATGCTACGTGTTCTTAGGATGCATCCATCTTTCCTCTCTTAGAAAGCCTACCCAACAGTCCGGACCGGGCCTAAGCATCAAGTGGGGCCCACGCCGAATGAGCGTCCAAGATCCTTTTGGGAAAGGATATATGCGATTGCGCGTTATATACAAACGGGTGGGATCATACCAGCACTAATGCACCGGATCCCATCAGAACTCCGCAGTTAAGCGTGCTTGGGCGAGAGTAGTACTAGGATGGGTGACCTCCCGGGAAGTCCTCGTGTTGCACCCCATTTTTTTTTTTTTTTTTTCGTTTTAAATCCGAAAATTCTGGAAGGCGTATCTGTAAGACCGTGTGGACGTACACCGCCCACAGCCCCTTCTCGCGAAGCCCCAAGAGTGCTTTAGGTGTCTAAACATCGTTTGTGCCCAAAATAACGACGTTTAGACGCTTTTCCGGGCCATTTTCTACTACGGACTCCGAATCAAAGAATACAAAGCGGTATGCTACGTGTTCTTAGGATGCATCCATCTTTCCTCTCTTAGAAAGCCTACCCAACAGTCCGGACCGGGCCTAAGCATCAAGTGGGGCCCACGCCGAATGAGCGTCCAAGATCCTTTTGGGAAATGATATATGCGATTGCGCGTTATATACAAACGGGTGGGATCATACCAGCACTAATGCACCGGATCCCATCAGAACTCCGCAGTTAAGCGTGCTTGGGCGAGAGTAGTACTAGGATGGGTGACCTCCCGGGAAGTCCTCGTGTTGCACCCCATTTTTTTTTTTTTTTTTCGTTTTAAATCCGAAAATTCTGGAAGGCGTATCTGTAAGACCGTGTGGACGTACACCGCCCACAGCCCCTTCTCGCGAAGCCCCAAGAGTGCTTTAGGTGTCTAAACATCGTTTGTGCCCAAAATAACGACGTTTAGACGCTTTTCCGGGCCATTTTCTACTACGGACTCCGAATCAAAGAATACAAAGCGGTATGCTACGTGTTCTTAGGATGCATCCATCATTCCTCTCTTAGAAAGCCTACCCAACAGTCCAGACCGGGCCTAAGCATCAAGTGGGGCCCACGCCGAATGAGCGTCCAAGATCCTTTTGGGAAATGATATATGCGATTGCGCGTTATATACAAACGGGTGGGATCATACCAGCACTAATGCACCGGATCCCATCAGAACTCCGCAGTTAAGCGTGCTTGGGCGAGAGTAGTACTAGGATGGGTGACCTCCCGGGAAGTCCTCGTGTTGCACCCCATTTTTTTTTTTTTTTTTTCGTTTTAAATCCGAAAATTCTGGAAGGCGTATCTGTAAGACCGTGTGGACGTACACCGCCCACAGCCCCTTCTCGCGAAGCCCCAAGAGTGCTTTAGGTGTCTAAACATCGTTTGTGCCCAAAATAACGACGTTTAGACGCTTTTCCGGGCCATTTTCTACTACGGACTCCGAATCAAAGAATACAAAGCGGTATGCTACGTGTTCTTAGGATGCATCCATCTTTCCTCTCTTAGAAAGCCTACCCAACAGTCCGGACCGGGCCTAAGCATCAAGTGGGGCCCACGCCGAATGAGCGTCCAAGATCCTTTTGGGAAATGATATATGCGATTGCGCGTTATATACAAACGGGTGGGATCATACCAGCACTAATGCACCGGATCCCATCAGAACTCCGCAGTTAAGCGTGCTTGGGCGAGAGTAGTACTAGGATGGGTGACCTCCCGGGAAGTCCTCGTGTTGCACCCCATTTTTTTTTTTTTTTTTCGTTTTAAATCCGAAAATTCTGGAAGGCGTATCTGTAAGACCGTGTGGACGTACACCGCCCACAGCCCCTTCTCGCGAAGCCCCAAGAGTGCTTTAGGTGTCTAAACATCGTTTGTGCCCAAAATAACGACGTTTAGACGCTTTTCCGGGCCATTTTCTACTACGGACTCCGAATCAAAGAATACAAAGCGGTATGCTACGTGTTCTTAGGATGCATCCATCATTCCTCTCTTAGAAAGCCTACCCAACAGTCCAGACCGGGCCTAAGCATCAAGTGGGGCCCACGCCGAATGAGCGTCCAAGATCCTTTTGGGAAATGATATATGCGATTGCGCGTTATATACAAACGGGTGCGATCATACCAGCACTAATGCACCGGATCCCATCAGAACTCCGCAGTTAAGCGTGCTTGGGCGAGAGTAGTACTAGGATGGGTGACCTCCCGGGAAGTCCTCGTGTTGCACCCCATTTTTTTTTTTTTTTTTCGTTTTAAATCCGAAAATTCTGGAAGGCGTATCTGTAAGACCGTGTGGACGTACACCGCCCACAGCCCCTTCTCGCGAAGCCCCAAGAGTGCTTTAGGTGTCTAAACATCGTTTGTGCCCAAAATAACGACGTTTAGACGCATTTCCGGGCCATTTTCTACTACGGACTCCGAATCAAAGAATACAAAGCGGTATGCTACGTGTTCTTAGGATGCATCCATCTTTCCTCTCTTAGAAAGCCTACCCAACAGTCCGGACCGGGCCTAAGCATCAAGTGGGGCCCACGCCGAATGAGCGTCCAAGATCCTTTTGGGAAAGGATATATGCGATTGCGCGTTATATACAAACGGGTGGGATCATACCAGCACTAATGCACCGGATCCCATCAGAACTCCGCAGTTAAGCGTGCTTGGGCGAGAGTAGTACTAGGATGGGTGACCTCCCGGGAAGTCCTCGTGTTGCACCCCATTTTTTTTTTTTTTTTTTCGTTTTAAATCCGAAAATTCTGGAAGGCGTATCTGTAAGACCGTGTGGACGTACACCGCCCACAGCCCCTTCTCGCGAAGCCCCAAGAGTGCTTTAGGTGTCTAAACATCGTTTGTGCCCAAAATAACGACGTTTAGACGCTTTTCCGGGCCATTTTCTACTACGGACTCCGAATCAAAGAATACAAAGCGGTATGCTACGTGTTCTTAGGATGCATCCATCTTTCCTCTCTTAGAAAGCCTACCCAACAGTCCGGACCGGGCCTAAGCATCAAGTGGGGCCCACGCCGAATGAGCGTCCAAGATCCTTTTGGGAAATGATATATGCGATTGCGCGTTATATACAAACGGGTGGGATCATACCAGCACTAATGCACCGGATCCCATCAGAACTCCGCAGTTAAGCGTGCTTGGGCGAGAGTAGTACTAGGATGGGTGACCTCCCGGGAAGTCCTCGTGTTGCACCCCATTTTTTTTTTTTTTTTTCGTTTTAAATCCGAAAATTCTGGAAGGCGTATCTGTAAGACCGTGTGGACGTACACCGCCCACAGCCCCTTCTCGCGAAGCCCCAAGAGTGCTTTAGGTGTCTAAACATCGTTTGTGCCCAAAATAACGACGTTTAGACGCTTTTCCGGGCCATTTTCTACTACGGACTCCGAATCAAAGAATACAAAGCGGTATGCTACGTGTTCTTAGGATGCATCCATCATTCCTCTCTTAGAAAGCCTACCCAACAGTCCAGACCGGGCCTAAGCATCAAGTGGGGCCCACGCCGAATGAGCGTCCAAGATCCTTTTGGGAAATGATATATGCGATTGCGCGTTATATACAAACGGGTGCGATCATACCAGCACTAATGCACCGGATCCCATCAGAACTCCGCAGTTAAGCGTGCTTGGGCGAGAGTAGTACTAGGATGGGTGACCTCCCGGGAAGTCCTCGTGTTGCACCCCATTTTTTTTTTTTTTTTTCGTTTTAAATCCGAAAATTCTGGAAGGCGTATCTGTAAGACCGTGTGGACGTACACCGCCCACAGCCCTTTCTCGCGAAGCCCCAAGAGTGCTTTAGGTGTCTAAACATCGTTTGTGCCCAAAATAACGACGTTTAGACGCTTTTCCGGGCCATTTTCTACTACGGACTCCGAATCAAAGAATACAAAGCGGTATGCTACGTGTTCTTAGGATGCATCCATCTTTCCTCTCTTAGAAAGCCTACCCAACAGTCCGGACCGGGCCTAAGCATCAAGTGGGGCCCACGCCGAATGAGCGTCCAAGATCCTTTTGGGAACGGATATATGCGATTGCGCGTTATATACAAACGGGTGCGATCATACCAGCACTAATGCACCGGATCCCATCAGAACTCCGCAGTTAAGCGTGCTTGGGCGAGAGTAGTACTAGGATGGGTGACCTCCCGGGAAGTCCTCGTGTTGCACCCCATTTTTTTTTTTTTTTTCGTTTTAAATCCGAAAATTCTGGAAGGCGTATCTGTAAGACCGTGTGGACGTACACCGCCCACAGCCCCTTCTCGCGAAGCCCCAAGAGTGCTTTAGGTGTCTAAACATCGTTTGTGCCCAAAATAACGACGTTTAGACGCTTTTCCGGGCCATTTTCTACTACGGACTCCGAATCAAAGAATACAAAGCGGTATGCTACGTGTTCTTAGGATGCATCCATCTTTCCTCTCTTAGAAAGCCTACCCAACAGTCCGGACCGGGCCTAAGCATCAAGTGGGGCCCACGCCGAATGAGCGTCCAAGATCCTTTTGGGAAAGGATATATGCGATTGCGCGTTATATACAAACGGGTGGGATCATACCAGCACTAATGCACCGGATCCCATCAGAACTCCGCAGTTAAGCGTGCTTGGGCGAGAGTAGTACTAGGATGGGTGACCTCCCGGGAAGTCCTCGTGTTGCACCCCATTTTTTTTTTTTTTTTTTTCGTTTTAAATCCGAAAATTCTGGAAGGCGTATCTGTAAGACCGTGTGGACGTACACCGCCCACAGCCCCTTCTCGCGAAGCCCCAAGAGTGCTTTAGGTGTCTAAACATCGTTTGTGCCCAAAATAACGACGTTTAGACGCTTTTCCGGGCCATTTTCTACTACGGACTCCGAATCAAAGAATACAAAGCGGTATGCTACGTGTTCTTAGGATGCATCCATCTTTCCTCTCTTAGAAAGCCTACCCAACAGTCCGGACCGGGCCTAAGCATCAAGTGGGGCCCACGCCGAATGAGCGTCCAAGATCCTTTTGGGAAATGATATATGCGATTGCGCGTTATATACAAACGGGTGGGATCATACCAGCACTAATGCACCGGATCCCATCAGAACTCCGCAGTTAAGCGTGCTTGGGCGAGAGTAGTACTAGGATGGGTGACCTCCCGGGAAGTCCTCGTGTTGCACCCCATTTTTTTTTTTTTTTTTCGTTTTAAATCCGAAAATTCTGGAAGGCGTATCTGTAAGACCGTGTGGACGTACACCGCCCACAGCCCCTTCTCGCGAAGCCCCAAGAGTGCTTTAGGTGTCTAAACATCGTTTGTGCCCAAAATAACGACGTTTAGACGCTTTTCCGGGCCATTTTCTACTACGGACTCCGAATCAAAGAATACAAAGCGGTATGCTACGTGTTCTTAGGATGCATCCATCATTCCTCTCTTAGAAAGCCTACCCAACAGTCCAGACCGGGCCTAAGCATCAAGTGGGGCCCACGCCGAATGAGCGTCCAAGATCCTTTTGGGAAATGATATATGCGATTGCGCGTTATATACAAACGGGTGCGATCATACCAGCACTAATGCACCGGATCCCATCAGAACTCCGCAGTTAAGCGTGCTTGGGCGAGAGTAGTACTAGGATGGGTGACCTCCCGGGAAGTCCTCGTGTTGCACCCCATTTTTTTTTTTTTTTTTTCGTTTTAAATCCGAAAATTCTGGAAGGCGTATCTGTAAGACCGTGTGGACGTACACCGCCCACAGCCCTTTCTCGCGAAGCCCCAAGAGTGCTTTAGGTGTCTAAACATCGTTTGTGCCCAAAATAACGACGTTTAGACGCTTTTCCGGGCCATTTTCTACTACGGACTCCGAATCAAAGAATACAAAGCGGTATGCTACGTGTTCTTAGGATGCATCCATCTTTCCTCTCTTAGAAAGCCTACCCAACAGTCCGGACCGGGCCTAAGCATCAAGTGGGGCCCACGCCGAATGAGCGTCCAAGATCCTTTTGGGAACGGATATATGCGATTGCGCGTTATATACAAACGGGTGCGATCATACCAGCACTAATGCACCGGATCCCATCAGAACTCCGCAGTTAAGCGTGCTTGGGCGAGAGTAGTACTAGGATGGGTGACCTCCCGGGAAGTCCTCGTGTTGCACCCCATTTTTTTTTTTTTTTTCGTTTTAAATCCGAAAATTCTGGAAGGCGTATCTGTAAGACCGTGTGGACGTACACCGCCCACAGCCCCTTCTCGCGAAGCCCCAAGAGTGCTTTAGGTGTCTAAACATCGTTTGTGCCCAAAATAACGACGTTTAGACGCTTTTCCGGGCCATTTTCTACTACGGACTCCGAATCAAAGAATACAAAGCGGTATGCTACGTGTTCTTAGGATGCATCCATCTTTCCTCTCTTAGAAAGCCTACCCAACAGTCCGGACCGGGCCTAAGCATCAAGTGGGGCCCACGCCGAATGAGCGTCCAAGATCCTTTTGGGAAAGGATATATGCGATTGCGCGTTATATACAAACGGGTGGGATCATACCAGCACTAATGCACCGGATCCCATCAGAACTCCGCAGTTAAGCGTGCTTGGGCGAGAGTAGTACTAGGATGGGTGACCTCCCGGGAAGTCCTCGTGTTGCACCCCATTTTTTTTTTTTTTTTTTCGTTTTAAATCCGAAAATTCTGGAAGGCGTATCTGTAAGACCGTGTGGACGTACACCGCCCACAGCCCCTTCTCGCGAAGCCCCAAGAGTGCTTTAGGTGTCTAAACATCGTTTGTGCCCAAAATAACGACGTTTAGACGCTTTTCCGGGCCATTTTCTACTACGGACTCCGAATCAAAGAATACAAAGCGGTATGCTACGTGTTCTTAGGATGCATCCATCATTCCTCTCTTAGAAAGCCTACCCAACAGTCCAGACCGGGCCTAAGCATCAAGTGGGGCCCACGCCGAATGAGCGTCCAAGATCCTTTTGGGAAATGATATATGCGATTGCGCGTTATATACAAACGGGTGCGATCATACCAGCACTAATGCACCGGATCCCATCAGAACTCCGCAGTTAAGCGTGCTTGGGCGAGAGTAGTACTAGGATGGGTGACCTCCCGGGAAGTCCTCGTGTTGCACCCCATTTTTTTTTTTTTTTTTCGTTTTAAATCCGAAAATTCTGGAAGGCGTATCTGTAAGACCGTGTGGACGTACACCGCCCACAGCCCTTTCTCGCGAAGCCCCAAGAGTGCTTTAGGTGTCTAAACATCGTTTGTGCCCAAAATAACGACGTTTAGACGCTTTTCCGGGCCATTTTCTACTACGGACTCCGAATCAAAGAATACAAAGCGGTATGCTACGTGTTCTTAGGATGCATCCATCTTTCCTCTCTTAGAAAGCCTACCCAACAGTCCGGACCGGGCCTAAGCATCAAGTGGGGCCCACGCCGAATGAGCGTCCAAGATCCTTTTGGGAACGGATATATGCGATTGCGCGTTATATACAAACGGGTGCGATCATACCAGCACTAATGCACCGGATCCCATCAGAACTCCGCAGTTAAGCGTGCTTGGGCGAGAGTAGTACTAGGATGGGTGACCTCCCGGGAAGTCCTCGTGTTGCACCCCATTTTTTTTTTTTTTTTCGTTTTAAATCCGAAAATTCTGGAAGGCGTATCTGTAAGACCGTGTGGACGTACACCGCCCACAGCCCCTTCTCGCGAAGCCCCAAGAGTGCTTTAGGTGTCTAAACATCGTTTGTGCCCAAAATAACGACGTTTAGACGCTTTTCCGGGCCATTTTCTACTACGGACTCCGAATCAAAGAATACAAAGCGGTATGCTACGTGTTCTTAGGATGCATCCATCTTTCCTCTCTTAGAAAGCCTACCCAACAGTCCGGACCGGGCCTAAGCATCAAGTGGGGCCCACGCCGAATGAGCGTCCAAGATCCTTTTGGGAAAGGATATATGCGATTGCGCGTTATATACAAACGGGTGGGATCATACCAGCACTAATGCACCGGATCCCATCAGAACTCCGCAGTTAAGCGTGCTTGGGCGAGAGTAGTACTAGGATGGGTGACCTCCCGGGAAGTCCTCGTGTTGCACCCCATTTTTTTTTTTTTTTTTTCGTTTTAAATCCGAAAATTCTGGAAGGCGTATCTGTAAGACCGTGTGGACGTACACCGCCCACAGCCCCTTCTCGCGAAGCCCCAAGAGTGCTTTAGGTGTCTAAACATCGTTTGTGCCCAAAATAACGACGTTTAGACGCTTTTCCGGGCCATTTTCTACTACGGACTCCGAATCAAAGAATACAAAGCGGTATGCTACGTGTTCTTAGGATGCATCCATCTTTCCTCTCTTAGAAAGCCTACCCAACAGTCCGGACCGGGCCTAAGCATCAAGTGGGGCCCACGCCGAATGAGCGTCCAAGATCCTTTTGGGAAAGGATATATGCGATTGCGCGTTATATACAAACGGGTGGGATCATACCAGCACTAATGCACCGGATCCCATCAGAACTCCGCAGTTAAGCGTGCTTGGGCGAGAGTAGTACTAGGATGGGTGACCTCCCGGGAAGTCCTCGTGTTGCACCCCATTTTTTTTTTTTTTTTTTCGTTTTAAATCCGAAAATTCTGGAAGGCGTATCTGTAAGACCGTGTGGACGTACACCGCCCACAGCCCCTTCTCGCGAAGCCCCAAGAGTGCTTTAGGTGTCTAAACATCGTTTGTGCCCAAAATAACGACGTTTAGACGCTTTTCCGGGCCATTTTCTACTACGGACTCCGAATCAAAGAATACAAAGCGGTATGCTACGTGTTCTTAGGATGCATCCATCATTCCTCTCTTAGAAAGCCTACCCAACAGTCCAGACCGGGCCTAAGCATCAAGTGGGGCCCACGCCGAATGAGCGTCCAAGATCCTTTTGGGAAATGATATATGCGATTGCGCGTTATATACAAACGGGTGCGATCATACCAGCACTAATGCACCGGATCCCATCAGAACTCCGCAGTTAAGCGTGCTTGGGCGAGAGTAGTACTAGGATGGGTGACCTCCCGGGAAGTCCTCGTGTTGCACCCCATTTTTTTTTTTTTTTTTCGTTTTAAATCCGAAAATTCTGGAAGGCGTATCTGTAAGACCGTGTGGACGTACACCGCCCACAGCCCCTTCTCGCGAAGCCCCAAGAGTGCTTTAGGTGTCTAAACATCGTTTGTGCCCAAAATAACGACGTTTAGACGCTTTTCCGGGCCATTTTCTACTACGGACTCCGAATCAAAGAATACAAAGCGGTATGCTACGTGTTCTTAGGATGCATCCATCTTTCCTCTCTTAGAAAGCCTACCCAACAGTCCGGACCGGGCCTAAGCATCAAGTGGGGCCCACGCCGAATGAGCGTCCAAGATCCTTTTGGGAAAGGATATATGCGATTGCGCGTTATATACAAACGGGTGGGATCATACCAGCACTAATGCACCGAATCCCATCAGAACTCCGCAGTTAAGCGTGCTTGGGCGAGAGTAGTACTAGGATGGGTGACCTCCCGGGAAGTCCTCGTGTTGCACCCCATTTTTTTTTTTTTTTTTTCGTTTTAAATCCGAAAATTCTGGAAGGCGTATCTGTAAGACCGTGTGGACGTACACCGCCCACAGCCCCTTCTCGCGAAGCCCCAAGAGTGCTTTAGGTGTCTAAACATCGTTTGTGCCCAAAATAACGACGTTTAGACGCTTTTCCGGGCCATTTTCTACTACGGACTCCGAATCAAAGAATACAAAGCGGTATGCTACGTGTTCTTAGGATGCATCCATCTTTCCTCTCTTAGAAAGCCTACCCAACAGTCCGGACCGGGCCTAAGCATCAAGTGGGGCCCACGCCGAATGAGCGTCCAAGATCCTTTTGGGAAATGATATATGCGATTGCGCGTTATATACAAACGGGTGGGATCATACCAGCACTAATGCACCGGATCCCATCAGAACTCCGCAGTTAAGCGTGCTTGGGCGAGAGTAGTACTAGGATGGGTGACCTCCCGGGAAGTCCTCGTGTTGCACCCCATTTTTTTTTTTTTTTTTTCGTTTTAAATCCGAAAATTCTGGAAGGCGTATCTGTAAGACCGTGTGGACGTACACCGCCCACAGCCCCTTCTCGCGAAGCCCCAAGAGTGCTTTAGGTGTCTAAACATCGTTTGTGCCCAAAATAACGACGTTTAGACGCTTTTCCGGGCCATTTTCTACTACGGACTCCGAATCAAAGAATACAAAGCGGTATGCTACGTGTTCTTAGGATGCATCCATCTTTCCTCTCTTAGAAAGCCTACCCAACAGTCCGGACCGGGCCTAAGCATCAAGTGGGGCCCACGCCGAATGAGCGTCCAAGATCCTTTTGGGAAAGGATATATGCGATTGCGCGTTATATACAAACGGGTGGGATCATACCAGCACTAATGCACCGGATCCCATCAGAACTCCGCAGTTAAGCGTGCTTGGGCGAGAGTAGTACTAGGATGGGTGACCTCCCGGGAAGTCCTCGTGTTGCACCCCATTTTTTTTTTTTTTTTTTCGTTTTAAATCCGAAAATTCTGGAAGGCGTATCTGTAAGACCGTGTGGACGTACACCGCCCACAGCCCCTTCTCGCGAAGCCCCAAGAGTGCTTTAGGTGTCTAAACATCGTTTGTGCCCAAAATAACGACGTTTAGACGCTTTTCCGGGCCATTTTCTACTACGGACTCCGAATCAAAGAATACAAAGCGGTATGCTACGTGTTCTTAGGATGCATCCATCATTCCTCTCTTAGAAAGCCTACCCAACAGTCCAGACCGGGCCTAAGCATCAAGTGGGGCCCACGCCGAATGAGCGTCCAAGATCCTTTTGGGAAATGATATATGCGATTGCGCGTTATATACAAACGGGTGCGATCATACCAGCACTAATGCACCGGATCCCATCAGAACTCCGCAGTTAAGCGTGCTTGGGCGAGAGTAGTACTAGGATGGGTGACCTCCCGGGAAGTCCTCGTGTTGCACCCCATTTTTTTTTTTTTTTTCGTTTTAAATCCGAAAATTCTGGAAGGCGTATCTGTAAGACCGTGTGGACGTACACCGCCCACAGCCCCTTCTCGCGAAGCCCCAAGAGTGCTTTAGGTGTCTAAACATCGTTTGTGCCCAAAATAACGACGTTTAGACGCTTTTCCGGGCCATTTTCTACTACGGACTCCGAATCAAAGAATACAAAGCGGTATGCTACGTGTTCTTAGGATGCATCCATCTTTCCTCTCTTAGAAAGCCTACCCAACAGTCCGGACCGGGCCTAAGCATCAAGTGGGGCCCACGCCGAATGAGCGTCCAAGATCCTTTTGGGAAAGGATATATGCGATTGCGCGTTATATACAAACGGGTGGGATCATACCAGCACTAATGCACCGGATCCCATCAGAACTCCGCAGTTAAGCGTGCTTGGGCGAGAGTAGTACTAGGATGGGTGACCTCCCGGGAAGTCCTCGTGTTGCACCCCATTTTTTTTTTTTTTTTTTCGTTTTAAATCCGAAAATTCTGGAAGGCGTATCTGTAAGACCGTGTGGACGTACACCGCCCACAGCCCCTTCTCGCGAAGCCCCAAGAGTGCTTTAGGTGTCTAAACATCGTTTGTGCCCAAAATAACGACGTTTAGACGCTTTTCCGGGCCATTTTCTACTACGGACTCCGAATCAAAGAATACAAAGCGGTATGCTACGTGTTCTTAGGATGCATCCATCTTTCCTCTCTTAGAAAGCCTACCCAACAGTCCGGACCGGGCCTAAGCATCAAGTGGGGCCCAC
>JAIUCV010003524.1:0-2500 GCA_026724425.1 Erythrophleum ivorense
TTCCCGTGTTGAGTCAAATTAAGCCGCAGGCTCCACTCCTGGTGGTGCCCTTCCGTCAATTCCATTAAGTTTCAGCCTTGCGACCATACTCCCCCGGAACCCAAAAACTTTGATTTCTCAATAAGGTGCCAGCGGAGTCCTAATAGCAACATCCGCTTGATCCCTGGTCGGCATCGTTTATGGTTGAGACTAGGACGGTATCTGATCGTCTTCGAGCCCCCAACTTTCGTTCTTGATTAATGAAAACATCCTTGGCAAATGCTTCGCAGTTGTTCGTCTTTCATAAATCCAAGAATTTCACCTCTGACTATGAAATACGAATTGCCCCCGACTGTCCCTGTTAATCATTTACTCCGATCCCGAAGGCCAACACAATAGGATCGAAATCCTATAATGTTATCCCATGCTAATGTATACAGAGCGTAGGCTTGCTTTGAGCACTTAATTTCTTCAAAGTAACAGCGCCGGAGGCACGACCCGGCCAGTTAAGGCCAGGAGCGTATCGCCGACAGAAGAGACAAGCCGACTCGAACTTGCCCTAGAGCAGACTAGCCGACCCATCCCAAGGTTCAACTACGAGCTTTTTAACTGCAACAACTTAAATATACGCTATTGGAGCTGGAATTACCGCGGCTGCTGGCACCAGACTTTGCCTCCAATGGATCCCTCGTTAAGGGATTTAGATTGTACTCATTCCAATTACCAGACTCGAAGAGCCCGGTATTGTTATTTATTGTCACTACCTCCCCGTGTCAGGATTGGGTATTTGCGCGCCTGCTGCCTTCCTTGGATGTGGTAGCCGTTTCTCAGGCTCCCTCTCCGGAATCGAACCCTAATTCTCCGTCACCCGTTACCACCATGGTAGGCCACTATCCTACCATCGAAAGTTGATAGGGCAGAAATTTGAATGATGCGTCGCCAGCACAAAGGCCATGCGATCCGTCGAGTTATCATGAATCATCAGAGCAACGGGCAGAGCCCGCGTCGACCTTTTATCTAATAAATGCATCCCTTCAGAAGTCGGGTTTGTTGCACGTATTAGCTCTAGAATTACTACGGTTATCCGAAGTAGTTAGTTACCATCAAACAAACTATAACTGATTTAATGAGCCATTCGCAGTTTCACAGTCTGAATTCGTTCATACTTACACATGCATGGCTTAATCTTTGAGACAAGCATATGACTACTGGCAGGATCAACCAGGTAGCATTCGTCAATCACGGCAAGGCCCGCGAACCATCTCGCGGAACGATAAGCTAAGCAATAATGCACGCATTCTCGCAGACGCCAGGCAAACTAGAACGCTCGCATTTTCACCGTTGCCTAGGCTAACAAGAACGCACGCGCATCACCGCCTATAGGAAAAACGATGAACGCACGCGATCCCCCCAGCGCTAGGTAAACATGAACGCACGCAACTCCTCCGGCGCTATGCAAAAGCCAAGGAGCGGAGTTCTGACGTTCATGCAACCAAGGAGCGGAACTCTGACGTTCATGCAAAACCAAAGCGCACATGCTCTTATTCAAAGTCAACCCGCGCAAGCAATAACTCTGACGGCCATGCAAACCCAGCAAAAGCAACAACTCCGACATTTATGCAAAACCCATCGCAAGCAGATGGAACAAGGTCTTGACCGTCATCTTTTGTCTGTGGGACAAACGAGCTATGGCGGATTGAATTGCTTCACTCACCGTCAATAACCGTTCCGCATCCGAGAGTTCAGCCGACAGCTCATTCACCTATACAAAACAAGGCATCATTCAATGCCAAGGTGCGAGGATCACAAGTGCCGGCTTGTGTGTTCACGGCATCCCACCGAAAGAGATACCGCAAACAACATTGGAAGCCAAACTCAACAATTCCTTACCGTTAGGTACGCAACACGAGCCGCAGTATCCGGACAACGAGCATAAAAATGATCGTGAAAGAAACTGATTTGGATAGTTGGTATGTAGTTGGATGCGCGAGCATGGAGCCTACAAACACTAGCTATCCGATCACCACTCATACGTCCGAACGTCAGTTAACCCAATATGTCAATCGTGAAACTATTCAATTTCCGATAGTATCGGAAAGAACTGTTTAAAAGACGGACAAAAACCAAGCCAAAGCCGCACAAGCGCGCAAACAATCAAGTCACGGACATTCGATTCCCAAATTTTTTTTTTTTGGCCGGAAAAAACTGGCCGGAAAACTGGCCGGAAAATTTTTTCCGGGCGACAGTCCCGGCGACAGTCCGGCGGTCCACCCGGCACTCGGACACCGTCGACCATGCACCACCAATCCCTCGACCATAACCCATCCCATCCGTCTGTACGACCATCCCACGACCATCCCACGCCCATTCCCCCCCCAAAGGGTCGCCCCCCCCTATATATACCTTATGCCATTTTTGGGATTTCCACCAACATACATTGAAATGTCTGAGGAGTCACTGGGGGTCTAAAAAAAAAAGTACTTGGAATTTTAATCTGATTTTTTTTGTGCTTCATAAGGGT
>JAIUCV010003525.1:25000-26046 GCA_026724425.1 Erythrophleum ivorense
GTTCGTTTTGAAATTTTTCACGATCGAAACTCTTAAAATAGACCAATAAAGAGTTTAGAATGACATTGGCTACTCAAAAGAGCCCGAGGACGTCGGGTTGGACCATGATCATCCGATTTTGCTAAAATACGAAAAAAATACTTAGAGTGCTCAGAAAATTCTGAAATTTTTACTGGAAGTAGGTTTCATTACCCTTATGAAGCACAAAAAAAATCAGATTAAAATTCCAAGTACTTTTTTTTTTAGACCCCCAGTGACTCCTCAGACATTTCAATGTATGTTGGTGGAAATCCCAAAAATGGCATAAGGTATATATAGGGGGGGGGCGACCCTTTGGGGGGGGAATGGGCGTGGGATGGTCGTGGGATGGGTCGTACAGACGGATGGGATGGGTTATGGTCGAGGGATTGGTGGTGCATGGTCGACGGTGTCCGAGTGCCGGGTGGACCGCCGGACTGTCGCCGGACTGTCGCCGGAAAAATTTTCCGGCCAGTTTTCCGGCCAGTTTTTTCCGGCCAAAAAAAAAAAAAATTTGGGAATCGAATGTCCGTGACTTGATTGTTTGCGCGCTTGTGCGGCTTTGGCTTGGTTTTGTCCGTCTTTAACAGTTCTTTCCGATACTATCGGAAATTGAATAGTTTCACGATTGACATTATTGGGTTAACTGACGTTCGGCGTATGAGTGGTGATCGGATAGCTAGTGTTTGTAGGCTCCATGCTCGCGCATCCAACTACATACCAACTATCCAAATCAGTTTCTTTCACGATCATTTTTATGCTCGTTGTCCTGAACTGCGGCTCGTGTTGCGTACCTAACGGTAAGGAATTGTTGAGTTTGGCTTCCAATGTTGTTTGCGGTATCTCTTTCGGTGGGATGCCGTGAACACACAAGCCGGCACTTGTGATCCTCGCACCTTGGCATTGAATGATGCCTTGTTTGTATAGGTGAATGAGCTGTCGGCTGAACTCTCGGATGCGGAACGGTTATTGACGGTGAGTGAAGCAATTCAATCCCGCCATAGCTCGTTTGTCCCACAGACAAAAGA
>JAIUCV010003526.1:0-26034 GCA_026724425.1 Erythrophleum ivorense
TTTGATTTTTTATTTTTAGAATAATTTTTTTTATTTTTAATAATAAAAATATAAAAAGATTATTTGATAATATATTTTTAATAAATGTTTTGTAAAATATAAAACTAGAATTATATTTTCAGAAACAAAAAAATTAGAATAACTTTTAGATGTTTTGTTAATTTATATTTTGTAAAATCAAGGAAAAGACAAAAAATAATAATTTTTTAAAATAATGATTCAAATGAAATTTTTTTATTTTTAACTTTTTTAAAAATATATTTTTTAAAAACATTAAAATCAGAACAAGATCGCATTTAATTTCTGGTTTTTTCCTATTGGAAAAGTGCAGGATGAATCTTTATTCATAAATTTTGTATGCCTGAAAAAAAAAAGGAAGATGATCAGAGAGACGTTGGAGCTAAGAAGAGTAGTTAGAATTTTAACTCAATCGAGTTTGTGCAAAGTGCTAACAGCAAAAAGAGGTAAAAAGAAACATAAGAAGTAAAAGGAAGAAAGAATAAGAAAAGGCAAAGAAGGAATATATGAGATGAAGGAAAGAGGCGAGAAAAGTTTGTACAGGTAATGATCTTTCAGTGCCATCAATTCAATTAAGTGTGCTTAGACTGTCATCCATTAATTCACTCTCACTCTCCTTAACAAAATCCTTTTCTCTGCACATTTGTACCCACTTTCCCTTACATGAAATGACAAGTATTTCACCATGCGATCATGCTCTTCGTTCTTCTCCTTAACTTTCTTTCTCTTTCTCGAGAAAAAAGGAAAAGGAAAGGGGAATTAATACTGTACAACATAAAAGTCATGAGTTAAGTGAATATAAAGATGCCCCATCTAGATCTAGTTGGGAATATATTTCTATCCAAACAATGATGCTTCCCGCATTTCACTTTATTTGGCTTTATACATTAAAGCAACCAACAATCCCTTTCCATCAATTTCCAAGCTAAAAAGGTTTCCAACCAAAATGAGGTCTAGGAGTATTGAAATAAAAAGTCACTTACCCCCCAACAAATTACACTGGCAAACAGGACTTCTTGCTATGTTATTTTCACCCACGGCTAGATTTTATGATTTGCACCTCAGACCATTCCATTCCGTGTTTCAAGACATCTCACCCACCGACGTTTTAGGTTTGCTTAGGATCAACGCTGGTAAATTATTCGAGTTAATTCGAGCCAACCAGATAAAAAAGCCATGAGTTCATATTTGGGAGTTCATTTGCTCTAAATCTGAACATATCTGCGTGAGGCTTTTTACTCTGACAATAGCGAATTTAATTCCTATGTGAACGTGTTGTTAATGTTTTTAATTGCAATGATAATGCGGAAGTCTGTGATCAGAGACCTTCTAACGCTTAGAGTTTCAGAACAACGGTCCCAAATGCTCCCATGAACAGAATAGCAGCTTTATTTAATATAAGTTGTAAAGCTGCTTTATCTTTTCGTCTTCCGATCATCAATTATTTTATTGTTAAGTTGTCTATTTACGATCAGGGTAGTTTATATCAGATTTTAACCTATCGTAGCAATATCATTTTCATCTGTACAGCATTAAGGCTTGAATTATAGAGGTTAACAATTATACCCTGTACCCATTTAATTCATATAAATTATTGTTTATGCATGCATAAAACGCAATTCTAATTATTCAATGCAAATCACTGTTAACTATAACAAAGTCCTGGTTTTCCAAATTATAGTGGAAATTAACTAATTAACCGGCAAGTGTATATGAATTAATGCTCTACGTAAATGCACAAATAGTAAAAGTTTTACAACCAAAATAACTATATACTTTGCATTTAATGCTATATACGCAAATGAAAGAGCAAGGATTAGATTGATAAAGGTAGACATATTTACCAATCGAAAATTAATCGAGGACACTCGTGACGATGATGAAAAGGTACAATGTAATTTGAGTAGATGAGTTGATGCAATGTTAACACGTCTAGCTTGATCAGGGTGGGATTGAAATGTATGGTCCATGGACACGTGCAAATGATGGCGTTGTCTTCCCCTCATGATGGATTCCCACCGCTTCTTCCACTGTGTGGGATCCACGTCCTATCATGCCACCCAACTTCGCCAATCTCTCGCCTTTATCTTTGACCCACATTTTCAAAATCAAATCTCCTTTTGTGTTTAACATTTGTACGCTTCCTAAACGCCAAATCCTCATCCTCCACTCACTTCCCTCCATCTGTCCACTGTCTCCTTTTCGTTTCCGTTATCTTGGCGCTTCCTCCCACTGATCACCTTATCGTACAATCAATTCTGTTTTTCCTTGTTCAACCAATGATTTATGCATACCTTCTTCAACGCCGACTATATATTCTGAAATCATAAATATTTGTCATACAGCTATTTCTTAGATAATTGATGGAAATAAATAAAAAAATGTGAATGAAGAGACTTTTAAATTTAGAACTATAAACTAGTTGTTATGACACTTGCATAGATCGGACAATGAGGTGAAAAGTTCAAATCTTTTAATATATAAAAAAATTAAACTAGCTACAAGTATTCATCTATATACTTTCGCAAATTAAAAATATAGCACGGAAAATTCTTTTTTCTTTTAAAAGTCATGCTTTCCTATGCAAAACCATAAAGTTTTTGATAATGTAACAAATTTATGACTTTTAAATTTAATTTAAGACAGCTTTCATAGTAGACTTGATATATTAGTGTGATTAATAATAATTTTTTATTGCATTGATAGCAAATGTTTAAAAAATTGATAATTTTATTAAAACATTACTATTAACTAATTATTAGCACACGACCTCTGATTGTGAATAGGCTGTATAAAGTTTTAGTAGTCTTACTACACTGTTACTATTAGTTATTATAATTAGTACATCAATTACATGTTACCAGTATTATAAAGATATGCTAATACTATGTAAAAGTGATTACTAATTATATTGATATGCTTAATTCTTTAACATAAATAGAAAATTTACCTTAATTTAATTATATTTGCATAGGAGATGCGAGTTATGATTTAACCAGGAAAAAAGAAATGAATGACGTTATTGAATTACAAGTCCTCTCTCTCTCTCTCTCTCTCTCTCTATATATATATATATTACACGCACACTACTGGTATGATATAATAGATTGCGTATAATTGGGAAGACACGAAGTGACATGGGGTACAATGGAGGTGTAAGATTAGCTGGCAGGGGGGAGGGTAGCTGGAACTAGAAGTTCCTGAATGGGCTATTTAAAGATTAGGAACAGAATCATGAAAACCTAGGTATAGATATTGAGAGGAAAGAAAATGTTGTTTTGTTCTGTCGTGATTGAAGGGCGATATGATATAAATGTGGTGCAATCAGATACGGGAACTGTGTTGTGTGAAGCCAAACAACATGGCCTCAAGCTCATAATCTTCACATTTGTCAACTTTGATATCATTATCTCACCATTTCCACTTCCACATATAGTGACAGCTGGCCAATCCCATATCGGATTTAAAAGGTTACCTCAATCCTTTTCCCTTTAATTACAGGCCTAAATTAATAATCAACTAACTGGGACTGATTCGCACCACCATGCAACTCAAGTTAGATAATTTTTGTCTGAATTAAAAGTTATTAGTGAAAAATATTTTATCTATCGCGGTGCAGGCCATTGTACAGTATTTCATCGTCCATTTTCTCTCCAATAACAGCAAGATTTCATTTCAGGAAGGGACAAAAAATCTCGAAATAAATCAGCTCGAAATATCTATTACTTCTTGTAAGTATGAAACCACGCAATTTAAGGAAGATGAAAATAAGAGTCACGTTAGGTTATACTGATAGAGTCTGAATTCTCCAAAATTTTTCATCATAAAATATTTTTTAAATTTGAAAAGAAATATAAAAAAGAACGAGCAGAAAAAAAATTCTCATATATACACTTTTATTTTTTTGTACTATTCTCTCTTTAAATTTTATAATAAAAAATTAAAAAAAATCTTTTATACACATATACATATACATATATATATATTCGATATCGATTCACTACACGGAAAAATGAGGAACTATTATGGGAAAAGGGCACAAGAGACGGTAAAAAAAGCCGGAAGCGTTAACAATGGCCAGAATGGGAACGGACACAGGATTACGGAGCTCTGAAAGAACTGGAGAGATCGCAGGGTCACATCAGGGATTGTAAAGGAGTCTTCGGATTCATGACCCCTGGTTAATTTACATTGAATTTGGTAACAAATTCAAACTTCAACTTCAGTCGTCTGAATCTTTAAAATTTTCAATTTAATATATTCAATTGAAAAATTCAAAATAATAATAATAAGAAATCTCAAACGGGACACCCAGTTTATATAAAATTTATTTATATAAAATAACAAAAATAAAATATCTCTAGTAACAATTAATACAATTGAAAATAATAAATTAACATTAATTTTAAATTGCCAAATCTGTAAAATATTGTCCTAAATAAAACAAGTAACACATGAGTATTACAGCTTGCAAATCTTTGTTAAAATGCTTGTTAAATAGATTTTAAATTGATTAATTTGTTTAAATAAACAATTAAATTATATATCTATATATACTTTAAATTAAGTCGGAGTAGGTGAGTATCACAATATCTAAATCCGAAACCTTAAAAAGAAGAAAAAAATATTCAAACTCTTTTTTCATGCCAAAAAAAAATTGCTTGAAATTCACATCATGCTTTCGGAGTCCCCCCTTTATTGCATTCACATTTTTCGCTTTAAAAGTGGTTTCCTCCGATATTTGAAAGAGAACCATCCATCTTACTTTTTACCATACCCTGCTTCTGTAATGATACATACTCGTCTAATCAAAAATCCTTCTAAGAAAATGTACCTAAAAAAGATAAAAGTTGGTGCTGCGTGTTTTATTTCACCTTTCCATCTATAAATGTGCGATCTTGAAGTTGAAATTCATCACACTGTCGTTATACCCCATTTCTTTCTTTTTTTTTGGTAATAAATTCTATGCAAATGTAATATTTGCGTGTGTGAACAATAATATTCACATTATGTGGAATAATTTTGGAAAGGCGCGGTTAATTACATAATTTGGTTGGCCACAAATTTCTCTAATATAGGAAGATGGAAACACCTAAGAATTGCTACCCGACATTATTGCCCGGAACAGGAAAGTTTCTGTTTTCATATGTTTGGACAGTCTCCTCACTGGTTCGGTATCTATAATGGCGAGCAAGTAGCAGAAGGGCATTGATAATCAATAATCATAACCATAGAATCAAAAGCGAAGAAGGATAATGAGCGCTTTGCTTGCGGGTGCACGATTGTGATGATTGACCATCATGTATTTTGACCGAAACACGTGTGCGGTACGTGCCTCTCGTGCGCACATGTTGAAACGCACGTGTATAACTATGTCTTGGGATTTCTTGAATGTTTGTTGTTTACCTTTACTCACGTGATGAGTTGGTTGCCAGCTGCACTCAAAACCCAATAATGTGTTTACGTGGAAGTGAGAATTATTGTTCAATCCTATGATGTGAATTGAATATACGTACATGTATATAATGTCATGTGGTAGGCACTTTATGGACTCCTAAAAAAATATTAATACAATGCAAGAACACGAATGATTTGGATTTAAAGTGGGGTGAAGATATGGAAGCTAGATGGTGCATGGTCTCTCCATGTTATATATATATATATATATATGTGGAATATAAAAAGTATATGGGAAATGGAGCTACAGTTAGTGGAAAATTGTGACTATAAGTTTCAGATGTGGTGGAGTTCGTGTTTTCAACACTCTCTGCCACTTAAAAAAGACAGTGAGAGACGGCATTCATTAACCACCCTTCCCCTCATCCATTTATATAAATAAAATCCGTATCTTGAAAAGCAGATCGAAGTGTTGCATTTTCAAGTTTTGGGATTGGAGGAATCTTTTCTCATTCCTCTCCTCACTTCACTTTATCCTCCAAAAGCTTTGAAATAGAGAGAGCCAAAGAGGCCACCGAAAAGCATGGAGACCTTATCATGACACACCAAGAAAGAATAAGAAGGCCAAAAAAAATAAAGGATTTGACGGGCCAACACACAGGCACATACACACATATCCATACAAGTGACAGTGTGTGTGTGTGTGTGGTTTAGCTTAATTAAAAGCGGAGAAATCCAAAGTCAACCGTAGCTCATCATTTGGTCTTGGTTGTTGCAGGCACCACCTCACTCCCCACTTTGTCACTTTAGTTGTGTCGTGTTCTATATAATTAGTGAGGTGCCTGTCATCGAGTTCTCCACCATGGGAAGCATGAAGGTGCATCAGTTGGCACGTGGACTCTGGGAGCACGAACCCTCCCTCTCTCTTGGGTGCAAGCGCCTACGCCCTCTCGCTCCCAAGCTCCCCAACTCCCACACCACTACTCCTCTTGCTCCTTTCGATCTCAAGACCTTCATCCGACCCGAAAGTGGCCCCAGAAAACTTGGATCATCCACCACTGACGATATTCAGAAAGATTCGCCCCAGGTGCGTACGCTCACATTTTGACGCAAGATGTTATGCTCGTGGAAGAAGGGTTAATTTTACGTGGTTAGGATGGATGGGGTAACTAATTAATATATGATTTGATCCGCAGGTGGAGACGCATCCAGGAGGGACGAGATGGAATCCGACGCAAGAACAGATAGGGATATTGGAAATGCTGTACAGAGGTGGGATGCGAACTCCAAATGCTCAACAGATAGAGCAGATCACGGCTCAGCTTGGAAAGTATGGGAAAATCGAAGGCAAGAATGTGTTCTATTGGTTTCAAAATCACAAAGCACGCGAGAGACAAAAGCAGAAGCGCAACAGTCTTGGCCTTTCTCACAGTCCCAGATCCACTGTTTCCACTCCCATTACTACAATGACTTTGGACACAAGGGTATGTGACTATGTTCTGTACATACATGTTGATGTACGCTCATTAATTAGCATATCTCAAGTTGATGGATTCATATATATTAAATTTGGACGCAGGGGGATGTAGTAGGAACAGAGGAAGATAGTCCGTACAAAAAGAAGTGTAGGAGCTGGGCATTCGAGAGCTTCCAAGACCAAAGTAGGTCATGTAAAGAGGAGGAACATAGAACTCTGGAGCTTTTCCCATTGCACCCGGAAGGCAGATGAAGGGGTTTCACCATTTATCCACCATATCCTGCGCCCTGCAGCTTTCGTAACCACCAACGTGATCTTTCTACTCAATACTGATTGAATTGTGCTTTGCTTTATTTTTCTTCTTTCTTTTGTGTTGGGGAAAGAAGAAAGACGAAGTTGTCTCTCTGTACTCTACCGCTTAATGCTATTCCTGACTTTGCAACCAAAGCCTTTTCCATTTGTCTTTCCCTTTTTTCTCGATTTTCAGCTGGGTGGGTGAGTGACTTTGAAAATCTACCCTTTTCATCACTACAGGAACTTGTGAATCGAAGCTTTTAGGTTAAAAGTAGAAGCTACAGACACTGAAGTCCACGCACCTACTTCTTCTTCTTCTTAAGCCTCCACTTTTACACCTTAATTAAGCTTCTTAATGAAAAAGTATGATTGTCCTTTAGCCGAAAACTTGAAAGAAAATCATACTAGATGCTCCACTCACCCCATTATACATCCGACTTTCATAAAGTTGAGCAGGCACACCAACTATCGAAGGGTACATGCATTTCTTTAATTTTCCATCATTGACATGCAAATTTCTTATTATCACATATAGTGGTTTGTAGGGCCACTCCTTAACTCCGCTTAACAATTAGGAGGGAAAGAGAGGATCAACAATTTGAACATAAGAGAGCCAACCAGTTTCTTCTCGTTTTCTGTGTGATGACGTTATCATTATGAATATCGCTCAAAAGTCATCTAACTCCAACACAACAAAACTAACGATTCTTTTCATGTTCTGTTTGAAAAATACCAACGAAATGAAATTTTTTTGCAAGAAAAATACATATTACACAATTTATTGGTTCTCTAGAAATAGGCTCCCATTTTTTCATCAATTAAATGCGGAATTGTTGTGAAATATTTATATCCGTTACTTTACAAGCTCAAATTATATACTTTTAATGTGGTTAATTAACTTTATGAGGACGTCAATATTTATTTATAGATTAATTAATTAATTAATTATAATGCAAGCAATTTTATTCAAACAAATTTTGGTAAAAAAATTCTGATAATTAAATGAGGAATGCAAAATATTCGTATACAACGAGGCTTAAATCATATACCTAGATATTCCCTGTATTTCGACCCATTTTCAAACAATCACTGTAAATCTTAAAATCAGCGTAATAATTGTAATAATTTAACCTACATGAAAACAGATCATTCTGTTTACCTTTTTTAAGATATTTAGCAAAAACCTTATCTGTACATGAGTAGAAAGACACATGGCATATTCTGATAAGCCAATGCTTTCAACACACACATATATATAGAGGCTAGATTTCAGCTTGTCTTTTATAATTTTATAGTCTGTAAAATATATTAATAAAACGATTAGAAAAACTAAAAAAGGACCAAACAAAAATACCATGTCAAAAGCATTACCAGCATGCCATGTGTTCCTCCACAGATGTGAATATGAGTCCATTAATTCAATATTTAAGAAAAAGTAGAATGAAGAGTCTACTTCCAAATATATGTCAAAGTACAGGAATTTATAATCCAAATTTTAAAATATATTTTTGTTATTTGTAAATGAGTCAAAGCACAGGAGGTGTTTGTACATCTCTCTCTCTCTCTCTCTCTCTCTCTCTCTCTCTCTCTCTATATATATATATATATATATATATATTTGTTGTTTTGGATCCATCGGGCTGTTAGGGAACAAAATGACTTTTTTATTGGTACTGAAAGTATCTGAACTAAATTTAATTATAGTTTGTTATATTTTTGCTATCACTTTTCAAATAAAAGATGATGTAAAAAAAATTTTATAAAAATATAATTGTGATATGTTACATTATATAAGAATTATTTGTTATATTTTGATTAAAAAATTTGATAGGAAAAACATAAAAGTTATAACTAAACTTTTTGCTGAAAGGACGTCTTTGGGCTTTATTCATTCCCGTTTTATTATTGGTAGTTTGAAGCCTGTCAGCCCAGGTAAATGCTGGAAAAACTTAGGCCTTATTGTTCGAACCACATCGTTTAGGGGTTACTGGTCAATGCGGGAGACACTTGGGCCCTATTTGCCGTACGATGCTTGAGCCTTGTCGTAATCCTGTTATCCATGCTTCTTTAATTTAAGAGATGTGTGTTGTAATTAAACCACATGTCTTTTTTTTTTCTTGTTCTTTTTTGAAAAATTAATTAATTGATTTTGATAACATAATACATAAACCTTTGTTTTACTCACAGATTTTTCAATTTAATTTAATATATGGTAAAAAGAAAAATCAATCACCAATCCAATCCAACTTATACATGTGTATGTTGAGTTCATTCGCATATTGTATTGGTTGAAAACAACCCAAGGAACGATTTCTGGGGTCACAAAAATTTGTTCGACTCCCTGTATTCATATAGATTGGTCCTCACTCCTTCGAATATTGATTCGCATATACTATGGAACTATCGTGAAGAAAGTTATAATCTTTGCTGAAAATATTGCCTAAGTATCACTTCTCTGGATCTCTTAATGTGGTCCAACTTGGTGATGGAATAATGATTATGATTTATGAACTCGTTAATGCATGGCTGGATAGTATACCTTGAATCAACAATAAAGCATGTGGGAACCTATGTTAAGCGATAACCATAAAATTATATAACTTTTTTGGATTATTATAATTAAAGTATTTTTAAATATAAAAAAATAAAAGTTCAAAACTTTAAATTAAATATATTTCTACTACATGATATTAAATTTTGAAATTTTTGTAAATGACCAAAGACCAAAAATTTAAATTACATAAAATAATTATAATTCAAAACTTTAAGTTAAAATTTTTACCCTTATGATCCTTTAAAATAATTTTAAAATTTATAGTTGTTCAATATTATTAGAGCTATTTTTGTTAGGTATTTTAAAGATATTCTCTCCCACATAAGTTTAATGCATTTATAACTTTAATCCTTTCCCAGAAAAAAAAAAACATTAAATCCAAATTAATAAAAAGATATTATTAGTTCTTATTAGTTGGGCAAATTTTGTTGAATATAAAACCAAGTAATATGAGTCCCTACAATTGTCATTTCTCCCTGAACCTATGTGTGATGTATTCTCAATTTATCTCCTCACAAATAATTTTTCCCAAAATGGTTCCTCAAAGATCAATCCATCATTAGTTTAGTCCTTCTATCTCGTTGCTATTACTAATCAAGTGACGTGGATGGTTTAAGGGTTAATGTGGATCGTTAAGTGATGATGTATAATTTATTTTTTCTTCCTTCCACATTAGCAAGACGCGCCATGTATTAGGATTTTTTACTACGCAACTTGAGAATTAAGCAAATTTGGGCCCTTCATCCAATTTTTTTTAAATTCTTGCCATTTATTTTTTAGTTTGATATATCCTTTTTTATTTTGAAGGAAGCAAAGTATAGAATAAAGACAATTTTTAACTTTCATTAAATGTTTAGTAGAAGTTGAAAGACTGCTTTCATTATGTGTTTTGCTTCTTTTAAAATTAAAAATATATATATTAAAATTAAAAAAAAAAAAAGCAAATAGATGGGATTAAAGAAAATGAATATGGATGGTCTAGGTTGCTACTCAACTTGAGTTGTGTAATATGCTTCTGTCCACATTATTTACTCAACTCTGTCACTCAGCTTCAGTAATATGCAAAATTTCTTTATTAAATCATTGTCCACATTATTTACTTATTCATCTTAGATGTAAAATATTAGAACCTAAAACACTGTGTCCCAAGCCTGAAGAGTTCAAATACAAATCACCTTGTTGTCGCTTCCTTTGGAAGTAAAATTCTAGTTATTAACTATTTCTTTTAGGGTCCGTTTGGTTTGAGGGATTTGGAGGGGAGGGGAGGGGAGGCTCTTATCTTGTTTGGTATGAAAAAGAGGGAGGGGAGGGGAGGCAAAATACCCCCTCCCCTCACTTCCCCTCTCCTCCAAAAGTGGGGGTTTTTGGAGGAGAGAGAAATTTTTTTCTCTATTTGACTAAATTATCCCTCATTTAGATTATAATATAGATCTTATTTTTTTTAATAGGATTTAAGATAATTTTTTATAAAAATAAAAAATATTTTTAAATAAAAATAAAAAAATTATTTTTTATAATAAAAAATAAGAAAACAAATTTTTTATATAAAAATATCTTAAAAATAAAAAAAATTAATTCTAATATCATAAGGGTATAATTGTCCATTAACCATTCCCCTCCCCTCCCCTCCCCAACCAAACAACATATCATTAAAACCCCTCCCCTCCCCTCCCCTCCAAATCAACCAAACAACACATCATTAAAACCCCTCCCCTCCCCTCCCTTCCATTAAAATCCCTCCCCTCCCCTCCCCTCCATTGAACCAAACACTACCTTAAAGAAAAGGCAAATCAGATTAGCCAAGGTTTCTAATCAACACATCATGGATAAGTTTGATAATTACATTAAAAGCTTTAGACCCTGTCAAACCTAGTAGAAATAGAGATTAAAAATGGAGTTTAGATTATAAATTATAGGTTTTAGAACATGTAAAATTCACACTATCTTTAAAGTAAGATTTGCCCCCTATGTAATATTGTAGGATAAGAACAAATTTACTTTCAGGATTAATCTAAATTACTCTCACCAAATAAAGGAATTTTCACGTTCTAGAGAATGTTTAAGGCTCAATAAACTATAAGAGAGAATAATTTTTTATCTTCTAATTGAAATAGAAACTGAATTTACATAAAGTTTTTTTCAACCACCGTGTCTTTTCAATACATTTTAATTTGAAATTTAATGGATGTATTTAGATTATCTAAATTCTCCAACAATCATTTGATCATTTAAAACAAAAGAATATGATTATCCAAACCAAAAAACAAAAAACTAACAAATTTTTTTTATTTCTTTTTACTATTATTGATTGACAAATTTACTATTATATGACAATCATTTTAAAAATTATTTTTTGGCGACAAATAAGTCAATTTTATGATCTGACCATACAATGAACCCTCATTTGTCTAACATAGATCATTTGATTGATTTTTGCCACTAGTCAACTACCACTTGTAAGGACATTATTTGTTTCATTCTATAAAACACTAGTTGACATAATTTGTTTTACTGGTCTCTTAGACCAATCATATAGATTTTGTCAAATTTGGTTTTTTTCTTTGATTTTTCAAAATATTCTCAATAAAATCTAATTCTTAAAATTAACAATCCAAAACAAAATCTCTTTACATGAGTACAATCAAATCGATGACTACAATAAATGGCCAACTTCTCTTGGGACTAAATCAATAAAGGATAGAGCATCCAAAAATTCTAACACTAATGCATCATTCAATTCTAGTCCTCTATTCTTTTCTATTTGGCACTTTAACACCTAGATGGAAAATGCCTTGTGAAGTAACTTTAGGATGATACATTATTTCAAAAAGAATAATGGCACGAAATTTGTAGCAAATTTCAACTACCAATTAAATCGATCCCAAGAAAGAAAAGAAAAATTGTAGAAGTTAAGAGCAACTCATATTGTTATTCGATATCTCTTCGAATATATACAGGTTTGTATCTACGTTCTGTTCTTATTTTTGTTCCTTGTTTCTCGCATCTTATCTTAACCATGCATTCAGTATCTAAACAAATTTTATTTGCATCTTAACGTACTTTATATTTCTTCACTCCCCCTCAAGTTGGGTTATGAAGATTTGCAATGCCCAACTTGCCTATTGACGTCTCATAGCGCTCTCTTGGTAACGGTTTTGTGAACATATCAGTTGTTTGTTCCTTTGTCTGGATCTTAGTTGGTCTAACTTCATTGGATTGTACACGCTCGCACACAAAGTGGCAATCCATCTTAATATGCTTGGTACGCTCAAGGAAGACAGGATTTTCTGCCATGTAAATTGCTGCTTGGTTGTCATAGTGCAACGTTGTGGGACCTTCTTGCTTTACTCCTACTTCAATCATGAGTCATCTTAGCCATATGATCTTACTAACTGCCATTGCCATAGATCTATATTCTGCTTCAGCTGATGATCTTGCCACCACTGTCTATTTCTTTGCTTTCCATGATATTGGTGATCCACCTAGTATCTCTGCAACCTCCCCAATCTGCATCGCAGAAACCTTCTAGTTCCAAGTCTCCGTTATTTGAAAGTAGTATTCCTTGCCCTGCAGTCCTTTTCACGTATCTCAACACTCGCTCAGCTGCATGCATGTGAGCCTCCTTCGGTGCTGCTACATGCTGGCTTAAGGTGTTTATTGCAAACACAATATCTGGCCTCGTTATTGTTAAGTACAAGAGGCGTCCAACCAGTCTTCAATACCTTGCTTCGTCTGTCTTTGCATTGTTTTCTACCTCAATGAATTTGCAATTTTGTTCCATGGGAGTTGTAGTTGGTCTACAAGCATTCATCTTCGCCTCCTTAAGTATGTCGAGCGCATATTTCCTATGGCTTAATACAATCCCTCCTAATGTTCTCGCTACCTCAATGCCCAAGAAGTTCTTCAAAGGTCCCAATTCTTTGATGCTGAATTCTTTGTTGAGGAATGCTTTTACTTCTATGATCTTCTCTTCATCGTTGCCAGTCACTATTACGTCATCCACATATATTAGTGCCGCAATGAACATGTTTCCCTCCTTGTAGGTGAATAACGAATAATCGGCCCTGGACTGCCTGAACCCAAAGTTTGTCAGAGCACTTGTGAATTTCTTATTCTAATTTCTTAAAGCTTGTCGAAGGGCATATAGTGATTTCTTAAGGCGACATACCTTATTATCCCCTGGAGCCTTAAATCCCTGTGGCACTTGCATATACACTTCTTCCTCAAGGTCTCCGTGCAGGAATGCGTTGTTTACATCAAGTTGGTGCATGCCCCATCCTTTATTCGTTGCTACAGCTAATAGACTTCTAACTGTAACCAATTTTGCAACAAGAGCGAAGGTTTCATGAAAATCCTCACCTTCAACCTATGTGAACCCACGAGCTACGAGCCTTGTCTTAAATTGTTCTATTTCCCCATTTGGTTTATACTTGATTTTGTATACCCACTTGGAATCTACAACGGTTTTCCCTGGTGGCAGTACTTCAAGTGTCCACATTCCATTTTTCTTCAAGGCTTCAATTTCACGTCTCATTGCCTCACACCAACGTTCATCCTTCGTTGCCTGAACATATGTCTTTGGCTCGTTGTTCTCGGTGATGGCTGTCAAGTAAGCTTTGTGCGATGGTGAGAAATTATTATATGACACAAAGTTGGATAATGGATAAGCTACTTCATTACCTGTTAGATGGTTTGGCTCTGTTTGCATCAAGGAAGGTGGCAAATCTATCTCATATTCTCTAAATCTTTATGGCAGTTCTCGCTTCGTTGGCTCTTCTTTATTGGTCTTTGTTCTTCATTTTCTATTCCTGTCTGACTATCTCCCATCTCTATGTTGTTGCTCAACTTGTTTTCTTCATGTCTTTCTGACTCATTTTCTTCCCTTACTTCCATTCTTTCTTCCTGTGCAACATGTCCTCTAGTTCTTTCTCCATTCTCGTATATAAACAAATGGCCCATTGTTACCGAGTGTTCTTCTTTCTCATGCATGATACTCTTAAACAGGTATTTATTTTCTAAGAATCGCACGTTTCTTGAGACACGTATCTCCCTTTTTACTAAATCATATAATCGATAACCTTTTTGGCCCAATGGATATCCTACAAATATGCACGGTCTCCCCCTTTCTCCAAATTTGTCATCTTGTCTTTCATTGTGCATGTAAGCCAGACATCCGAAAGCCTTCATATGATCGTAACTAGGCTTTCTTTCCATTAACCTCTCATACGGTGTCATGTTCCCAATAGCTCTAGTTGGTAGTTTATTCATTATATAAACTGCCGTGAGTACGCACTCTCCCCATAATTTTATAGGCAAACCTGCATGGAATCTGAGTGCCCTTGCAACCTCCAAAATTTGCCTATGCTTTCGTTCTACGACTCCATTTTGTTGGGGAGTATAAATGCATGAAGTTTGCAGTATTATACCCTTCTCATTGTAATATCTCTGCATGTAGTTACTTTTGAACTCCGTTCCATTATCCGTTCTTATCATTTTCACCTTCTTCTCATATTGATTCTCCACCATGTTTAGGAAATTAACAAGAAGATCTTGCACTTGTGACTTATATTTCATTAGATATATCCATGTGGCCCTACTGTAGTCATCTACTATCATAAGAAAGTAATGTGCTCCTGATAAAGACGGTGTTTTATAACTTTCCCATCACAGTGTATAAGTTCAAAACAGGAATTGGTTTTTATTGAACTATCTTGAAACGGTAGTCTTGTTTGTTTGGCCTTTAAACATGAAACACAACCATCAATAGACTTATTCCTAATCATGTACTGATCTAATTGGATCTTATTCATCTTCTCGTTTGACGGGTGCCCCAATCTGCAATGCCATAAATTTGCATAATCTATTCTTCCTGCTGTCATTGCCACACTTCCTTTCCGCATTGGCTCAAGAAGATAGAAGCCATCACAATGCCTCCCTATTCCAATTAAGTCCTTTGTAGCTAAATCCTGTATCACATAATAATCAGCAGTGAACGTCACTGCACAGTTATGGTCTTTGGTTATCTTGCTTACTGAAAGTAAATTGCATTTGAAGTTAGGAATCTTTAAAACTTCCTGAATCATCATCCCATTTGGCAGTCTTGTCTTTCCCACTCCTTCCACGGGCACACTCTCGCCATTTGGGATCTTCACAGAAGCCTTTTAAAGGTCCTCTTTCTCCCTAATTAGTTCCCCTTCACAAAATATGTGTTATGTACAACCTGAGTCAATCACCCAAGGTTTATCAAAGGGAAATTTACCTGCCATGTTGGCCATTGGGGTTGCTTATTGTGTTGTTCTTGTTGCCTCTGCTTTTTGGCCTAATGACTTTCGACCCAAACTCTCCAACAGCTTCTCATACTGAGCATTGGTCAAGCTTGGTATTAGGCTCTCATTGCGATATACTTAGGCAGCTCTTGGCCTAATTTTCTTCCCATTCCATGTCCTAAACTTCCTGTCTCTTCCTCCCTTCTTCCAATCCGGTAGGTAGCCAACTATTTCATAGCAATTATTTTCAATGTGTCCCACCTTTTGACAGTGAGTACACTTTGGCTTGTCTCTCTTACGTTCGAATCCTTCTCTATTCTGCCGCATTCCCTGAGCTTGAAAGGCTGATGCCTCCACCATCGGTTTCTAAGTTATGAAATGTTTTTCTGCTGTTCGTCTTGAGCTACCAGGTGATATGCATTCCCAAGGCTGAGAAGTGGCTTGGTGCTTAGGATTTGGGTTCTCACCGTCCCAAATGCCTCATCTAGTCCCATAAAAAACTCGTATAAATGCTCCTTTTTCTTCATCTCTGCCAATTTCTTTTGCAAATCACATTTGCAGCCACTACATGTGCACTTTGGCCACAGTGTGATTATATCTACCTCGTTCCAAATCGCCTTCAGCTTTGTGTAGTATGCTGATACGTACATCTTTTCCTGTCTAGTAAGTGTCTCTGCCTTTCTCAGCTCATACACTCTCGGTGCATTACCTGCTCCAAATCTTTCTCTGAGATCTGTCCACATTTCTTGTGTAGTTTTTGCTTAACGCACACTATTCCTGATCTCTTTATTAATGGCACTTTTCAGCCAACCCTTCACCATGGTGTTGCATCTCATCCATGGTGCTAGGTAAATTGAATCTGGCTTTGGCATCTCTATGGACCCATCTACGAATCCAATTTTATTCTTTACAAACAACGCATTACTCATGTCTCCAACCCATTCATTGTAGTTTCCGTCATTCAATAACTCACTGATGTAAATCTGGCCTAGATTGTCGGAGGCATGTATATAGTATGGAGACATTGTATCTATCTCCATCACTGCGTTGATGATTGCATCGTTGGATTTGTTCATTGTAGATGCCATGCTAAATACACAACTCAATTGCCGTGACAGTTTCACAAGCTTTGCTCTGATACCATGTAGAAGTTAAGAGCAACTCATATTGTTATTCGATATCTCTTCGAATATATACAGGTTTGTATCTACGTTATGTTCCTATTTTTGTTCATTGTTTCTCGCATCTTATCTTAACCATCATTCTATATCTAAACAAATTATATTTGCATCTTAACGTACTTTATATTTCTTCAAAAATAGGTAAAGACTTCTACTAATTGGATATCTTTTTGATAGCCGAAAAGGGGAAAGAAATGCTCATCTAGAACTGAATCATGATTTTTTATGTGGATAGGAAAGAGAGAGAGCTTTACAATATTGTTATGGGTGAGAGTATGCTAAGAAGAGAAAGAATACGTGATAGAGAGGAATCCTCGCATTGTACCAATTGGGCATGTAGAAAGGAACCCTTCCAAGTCAACAAGTGGGACTTGTAGATTAGATTTCCAGTTCATTTGCTTATAAGCAAGATTTCTAGTTTATTAATAGGGTGTCATTCAAAATAGTCATTCTCAAATCAAAACTTGAAATGTGAATGATTCTTTTTAATTTCAGTAACTGCAATGAAGCTCTTTTTTTTTTTTTACTAATTTTGATTTAGATCAGAATTTGTTTAAACCACATCACTAACAGCCTTTTATTAATTAAAAAATGATAGTTCGAATGGCATATAACTTGTTGAAAGAAATAGATCAATATGGAAACTGGCTTGGGACGCAGCGTTTTAAGGTTCTAATTTTGTGTATGTAGGATTAGTTGGTAGTTTGATTTAATATGAAAAGCATAGAAATTAGTTTTAGGTTAACATCTTTTTCAAACAAATATACGGGGTTAAGGATAAGAAATTTTTTTAATAAGTTTAAAAAAAAAAATTAAAGTAAAATAAAATTAAAAACAAAATATTCTTTTCCCTATTTTTAAAACCCCAGTACGTGGTCAATAGAATATATAATTCTTTATATATTTTATGTTTAGGTTCTTTAATTAAAATATAATAAATATATATTTAATTAAAATATATAATTTTTACAATAATTTTATAATTTTTAATTAAATTATACATTTGTTATATTTTTATTATATATATACTGTATATTTATATATATATATACTTTTAATAGAAAATTAATAATTAAAATATAAGAAATTATTTGTTAAGCGTACTCATATGCGTATATTATAGGCGGAAAAATAATTCATTTTAGTGCAATCAAAAAAAAAAAATCACTTCAGAAGTCGGGGTCTATTTGGAGACCATCTAATCCATATACATGCGTCATACGAGTATTTAAAAACAAAAAAGGTCAAAAAACACACACACACACACATGACCGCCATACAATATTCGGCCCCAACGGGACTGAGGCCCAGACCACAACATATTTTTTTTAAAAATGTATTAGAAGTGGTCGCTGACAGAGTGGTGATGCTGCAAGCATGCCACGTCTCCTCAGATTCTCCATTCATCCCTGATACAGAATTACCTGATTTCTCTCACTGGGCCCCACTCCATCTAGTCTCTTAGATCTGAGCCGTTGATCACATCGGCGGTCCACATTCCCTCTTCGAATTAAACTAGGGTTTCCCAATCCCACTACATAATCTACACTGTTACATAGACGCCGATGCGGTGCAGGTAGAGTCTGCCCTCCCAAAAAAGGAAAAAAAATATCTTGTTCAGTTTTCTGGTCTTTCTTTGCTCGGCCACCGTTCGGATCTCCGACGGGTTTATCCCTATTATAAACCTCCCTATTCATCATTTCTTACACGGAAAATCCGTAAACTGTCCTCTAAGTTTAAGTTACTTTGTTAGATCATCGTTGCGTACTTAGGGTTTAGATTACCAGAGCGCGTCTTTGATAATTATCAATTTAGGGTTCGAATTTCGTAGTTGTTGTTTTCCCTCTCTAAAGTTTATCTTCATTTACTGGAGGAGAGGTGTAGCCAGAATACCTCAAAGCACAAAAGAAGCTAAAGGAAAAGAAGGAACTAGACAGAGGCTTCTGTGTTGCGTGTGAGATGGCGCAAATGCAGGTGCAGCCTCCGAACCCCTTGTCGACTCCCAATGGTGTGGCGCCGACTCCTACTGTGGACCAATTCCCGGGTGCATCCTTGTACGTTGGGGATCTTGACCTGAATGTGAACGATTCTCAGCTTTACGATCACTTCAACCGGCTTGGTCAAGTTGTTTCTGTTCGAGTTTGCAGGGACCTCACCAGCCGTCGATCCCTCGGTTACGGTTATGTTAATTACAGTAATGCCCAGGATGGTTAGTCCTTTCTGTCTTATATTTTACTTTTAATATTTAATTAACCTTGACTATATTGTTATGAACATGCCTACGGTTGAAGATTGTAGTTTGTTGGACATTTATTCTTTAGAGTTGTATCATTCCCTATATCTCCAGAATAAATTTCCTGAGAGCAGCAGCCATTGGTTTATATAAATGGCGTTTGTACATGCTGATAAATCACTTAGATGAGCGGGACATTTTGTATCTTTCTTCGATGGTGTGTTTTTTTTTTGGGAAGCCGTTGTCTTACGTCGATCAAATGTTTTCTGGCAGGTTACCATTGTGAATTATTAAAACTCTGTTCTGGACATTTCTTGTGGCTTTTACTTTTACGTGCAATTCCTTTAGGATATTCTTATAGCCAATAAGCGTTGCTTTGTGCGTTATTTTATTATTCCTAATTCGTTACTGGGGAAGCACTCTTCTCGCACACAAACACTCACAGTCAGTTACCCTACATACACACACATAGGGAGAAACAGTCGATGGAGTGATTGCTTACTATTTGTTGCCATATTTATCTACAGCGGCCAGAGCAGTGGATGAACTGAATTTCACTCCGCTGAACAACAAACCCATCAGGATTATGTATTCTAATCGGGATCCTAGTACGCGGAAGAGCGGTACTGCAAATATATTTATCAAGGTATTTCTATGAGTGGTGACCAGTTAGTGAACTCCCAAAAAAAGTTTTAATTTCCCATTTCAATCTTATAATTTCTTATTCTATTGATGGTGCAGAATTTGGATAAGGCAATTGACCACAAGGCTTTACATGAGACTTTTTCTGCTTTTGGAAATATTCTTTCTTGCAAGATAGCAACAGATGCGTCTGGCCAGTCCAAAGGCTATGGTTTTGTTCAATTTGACAAAGAAGAATCTGCACAAAATGCAATTGATAAGTTAAATGGCATGCTGTTGAATGATAAACAGGTCTATGTAGGGCATTTTCTGCGAAAGCAAGATAGAGAAAGTGTTTCAAATAAGACAAAATTTAATAATGTCTATGTGAAAAACCTGTCAGAGTCAATGACAGATGAAGATTTGAAGAAATTTTTTGGGGAACATGGAACCATTACTAGTGCCGTAGTAATGAGAGACATGGATGGTAAATCGAAGTGTTTTGGTTTTGTCAATTTTGAAAATGCAGATGATGCTGCTAAAGCTGTTGAGGCACTTAATGGAAAGAAATTTGATGATAAGGAGTGGTATGTTGGAAAAGCTCAGAAAAAAACTGAAAGAGAGCTCGAGTTGAAAGGACGATTTGAGGAGAGTATGAAGGAAGCCCTTGACAAATATCAAGGTGTGAACTTGTATGTCAAGAATTTGGATGATAGCATTGGTGATGAAAAACTAAAGGAAATGTTCTCCGAGTTTGGTGCAATAGTTTCTTGCAAGGTATCTCCTTTTTTGTTGGTATATATGTTTTGGTGAAACTGATAATCTTCTTGGTAGCAAAATTTTAATAAGAGCGTTTCTCATGACTTTAAACCACAGGTTATGCGAGACCCAAATGGAATTAGTAGAGGATCAGGATTTGTTGCCTTTTCAACTCCTGAAGAAGCATCTCGAGCTGTGAGTTATTATCTGTCTGTAACAATTCTATGTCTTTTGATAAGGAACTATTATGTTCATATGCAAATCTGTTGATGCTTCTAGCTGGCGGAGATGCATGGTAAAATGTTTGCTGGGAAACCTCTATATGTTGCATTTGCTCAAAGAAAAGAAGAGAGAAGAGCAAGATTACAGGTAATCCTGTTGAAACAATTGGGTGACCATTTATTTAATTTTTTCTATTATAGAAAAAGATTATTGATAAAAAGATACATGTTGCTGAGAGCCCTTTTATGTGTTGTTTGTCATTACATTGCCGTCATTTATGGGGGAAAAATTCCTGGATTCTTACTCCATGTGTGGTAATTCTTCTGTGTGCCATGTCTTTGTATGCTACAAGTTAAAATGACATATCAATTTCTTTTGGTAGCAAAATTGCTCCTGTATTTTTTAGATCAGCAAGGATTGTCACTTGGCATTTCATTCTGATTTTTATTAGGATTAAACTTAGGTGCAGTTTTTTATACTTTTGCTATCAGGTTTTTTAATTAGAACATGTCAAGTGTAAGATTTTGCAATAATAGCAACAAATGTACAGTTTAGTTGGAAAACTATATAATTATCTGTAAAAATCATACATTTGTCATAATTGAAAAAATTATGCATTTGTCATGTTTTAGTTGGGTTATTTGATATTGCATATAAGTTGCTTCATTTTTATTAAACTTCATAATTTTGTATAATAGTCTATTTTGTCCCCTTATGTGATTTATAGTACTTTAAAATTATAATAGGTTTATTTATTGTCACATCTTGTTAGATGAAATTCTTTAAGCTTAGTCAGGTCTTCGTTACATATTAGTTCACTGTGATTATTTAATTATGTTTTTCATTTTTTGTTTTGGGTTTAGGTAAGATGAATTGGGATACCATGGATTGGGATCATATATGTAAACAAGAACCTGAAGTTATCTCTTTTTTATATTATTTATAGTTGTTTGTTTTTGACCCAGCATAAGTTCTTCTTTCATGCAGGCACAATTTTCCCAAATGAGGCCTGTTGCAATGGTTCCTTCTGTCAGCCCTCGTATGCCAATGTTCCCTCCTGGTGCTCCAGCTCTTGGACAACAATTTTTGTATGGGCAAGCACCTCCTGCCATCATTCCTCCACAAGTAATTATTCACATGATATCTAATTTTAATATATCTTTATTTAATTTTAATATATGTTAATATTATGTTCTTTTAGAAGTCTCCATGTTCTGAATAATTTGTGTAAAAACAATGCGATAATCATTATTCTTATCTTTTTCCACTGTGCTTATGGGCTACCTTCTGGTTATTGTAATAAAGTAGCTAAGGTGTGGTTGATTGAAGTGTGTTCTATTCCATCTGCATCTATCGCATCTGTAGGTTGTCCTGAAGTTTGCTATGACCTGCCTTTGTTGTATTTGCAATGTGTCATGAATATTTGGTTTACACGTTTCACTATTTAAAGTAATCATCTCTGCAAACTTCAATGCAGGTTGGATTTGGTTATCAGCAGCAACTTGTTCCTGGGATGAGGCCTGGTAGTGCTCCAATGCCAAACTTTTTTGTCCCAATGGTCCAGCAGGGTCAACAAGGTCAGCGCCCTGGTGGACGCCGTGGAGCAGGTCCTGTGCAACAATCCCAGCAGCCAGTGCCACTGGTGCAGCACCAGGTCTGTTCATGAACGGTTTTGTATGTGGTTTTGTTTGTCTTTGTTTATCTGCATGCCTGATTGAGTTAGTTACTTGCTGTGTTCCTTAATTAGATGCTTCCTAGGGGACGTGCCTATCGTTACCCTCCTGGTCGCAACATGCAAGATGCTCCAACGCCAGCTGGGGCTGGAGGAATGCTTTCTGTCCCCTATGACATGGGTGGTTTACCAATCCGGGATGTTGTGGGCCAACCAATGCCTATTCAGGCGTTGGCAACTGTCCTTCCAAATGCTCCACCTGAACAGCAGAGGACTGTAAGTCCTGTTTCCTGCCTTTGTTTCACATTTGGATTGTCCCCTTGTTCTACTTTCATTTGCGCTAGATAATAAATTTCTGTGATACTTACTCGATTTCACGAATGGTTTGGTAGATGCTGGGCGAAGCTTTATACCCTCTAGTAGACCAGCTGGAGCATGATGCAGCGGCTAAGGTTACAGGCATGCTTTTGGAGATGGACCAGCCTGAGGTATTGCATCTGATTGAATCACCAGATGCTCTCAAGGCAAAAGTTGCCGAGGCCATGGATGTCTTGAGAAATGTTGCTCAGCAAGTTAACAGCCCAACCGATCAACTGGCCTCACTCTCTCTGAATGACAATCTTGTCTCTTAGAGTTTGTGAGGTCAATTGATTGTGATCCGCGCAGTCTTTGGTTGCTTCCAACTGCTCAAACTTTTTTCCAGGTCTCCTAGGAAAAGAAGCTATGTTTTGTTCTTTGAACTCTGGAGAGGTTTTATGTTTTTTTTTTGGGTTCGGATTAGTTACATTTGCTGGATTGTTTAATTTATTTAGTACAGTTTGCCTTATGACCCCTCTATTTCTACCGGATTGTTTTGCGCGATTGTGGCAATTTTTCTTAATGGATTATTGTTTTTTTTTGTTTGTTATTAGATTGCTCTAGCTACTTCATTTTGATGGCATTGTATCCAGCCATGTGGTGAGGATACAGACCAGGTGGTTTGGATCGCCTTTTCTTTCTTCTCGTCAAGCATTTTATACCGTCCAAATTGTAAATGAATTGCTTGGAGAGTAAAATCTTAATTTTGGTCGTGGGAGGTTTTTTTAATTTAGTTTTTTATATAATTATTTTTTTAATTTAGTCTCTTATAAATAAAATAATACTTAATTTAATTTTTTAATAATATTATCTTTTTATTCAGGTTTTTTATATATAGTTATTTTTTAATTTAGCTGTTTTGACCAAGAAAACTATAATCAACAATGATTACTCAACTTTAGGTGTTTTTAAATTTGATAGGAGAATGATATTTATAATGATTTTAGTTATTTTAGTTATAAGGAGTTAAATTGAGAAATAATTTGTTGTTAAAGATTAAATTAAAAAAATAGTTTTATGAATGATTAACTTGAAAAATATTTTATTTATTATGGATTAAATTGAGAAAATAATTTTTTAAAAAAATTAATTTAAAAAATATGCCATTTTTGGGAAACCGAATTAGAGGTTGTTTTATTTGGTTGCGTAAGTATATGAAATGATTTTATTCATTGACCGAAAAAAAAAGTGTTTTGATTTAAAGAAATAGTCACTTATGGATTTCAAGTCAGTGAGAGTCGTCCAATGAAAGGTGATATATGTGTTTAAGTGACTGTTAGAATTTTTTTAATAAAATTATATCAAGATTTAAAAGGTGGCCTAAATATATCGTATTGAACAATGTGTAGGACTAAGTTTATGCTTGTCTTGATAAGACGATAAACTTGGTACTAAAAATTTTCGACAGATTTTGGTGTTAAAATCGCAGAAAGAAAAACACTTGAACATAGAAAGAAGAACCATTTTTAATTGAATGCACCGAAGAAACTATTTTTTGGGGGATAGATATATGGAGAAATTGTTGATATAATTGAATAAGTTAATTCATACTTAGAATATTAGTTTCACTCATTTTTAATGCAATATTAATTTCGTCTATTAATATAAATAATAACTTTTTAATGATAATTAAAGTTTCAAATAAGTGCGTAAATTGAGGTAATGATTGAATATGCACCATAAAATTTTTCTTCTCTTTGAAAACATTAAATCTCCGAGTTGTCGCCGTTGCTGCCTGAAGTCCTTACCACCATCTCCTTCCCTTCTCTCTTCCTTACTTCAATGGCAACTAAGATTTGAGTAGTCGTTGATGGAGCTTTCTAAAGCACTCAATCTAATGGGAAATTAGTTAAATGATTAAAAAAAGAAAAATGCAATAAGTGTTGGTGTTTTGCTACTGGGAAGTTGTCTTCTATTTAATTAACGAAATTATATATTTTTTAAACCGTGCAGAAGTATAATTACTATGCTATTTACATAACTTGTATTATATACTTCATTAATTCATCAATATATATATATATATATATAATTTTAATATTATGTATTTCTAGCCTATAGTTAACAATACCAAACTTGTAATTCTTTTCAGTATTAGACTACAATTTATTTTTCAACATTAGTCGCTTCTAGTAGATATAAAGCATTTTTTATGGAATTATATAGATGAAGCTTGAATAATATTTAATTTATAATACTTGTATTAATTTCTTAAATTTTTGAATGGTTAACCATTCTAGGTCCTTTAAATTTAATAAATAAATTTATACTTAAATTTAAGAGATAGAAGAGAGAAAAAAAAAAGGAGTGAATGAAAAAAAAGAATAGTCTCCTAGATTCTAAACATAGCCATGCTTAGGATTAGAGTCTCAACGTGCACAAGTGACAAAGTCAAAGAGTTTGTAAACAGGAATGGTTACTGAATTCAATAATAACAAATTATATAAACTCTGAATTGAAATTAATTAATAATAGAAAGATTGCGAAAGAAATTAGCTATAATTTGATCAAAACTTGGGTTAAAAGCATGATCACATAATATTACATATTGGCACCTTTACTAGATTTAAGGTATCACTACGTTAGTAAAGCAAACATATTAGTTATTCAAGTAATATAAAATAAATTATAGGTCAAAATGCCATATTGCTCAAAGTATTGAGAAATGATGTGAAGTTTTTTTTATCTAAATAAAAGAAAATTGAATAAAAGCAAAGCCTAATTATATAAATTACAACTAATAGCCTAATTGCTTAGTTACTAACTACTGAAAATATGTTTGTTTGAATTAAGAAAATAAAAGAAAACAAATTAAAACAAAGACTTAAAAACTTGACAAAGAAAGAAAATAAAAAAGTCAAACATAGATATCGGAATGGATATGAATTAAGGCCCTTGCTCATTATTAATGCCTAGTTATTATGTGTTAGCAAAGTTTTTATAATGGTTGAATATGCCTTGTAATTATCAACCTATCTTACTT
>JAIUCV010003527.1:7500-25990 GCA_026724425.1 Erythrophleum ivorense
ATAACTGATCCAAACGATAAAACAATTAGAAATAGAAAAAAATGTATTGGAATAAAAGAAAGCAGTAAAAAAGTTCCTCGATGGTCATACAAATTAATTGACGAGGTAGAACACCTGGAAAGAACTGGTGAAACAGCGGATTATGAGATTCGTTCAAGAAAAGCCAAACGTGTAGTGATTTTTACTGATGACTCAGAGAATGCCGATACTTATACGGATACCAAGGATACTGATAATTCTGATGAAAAAGATGAATTTGCTTTAATACGTTATTCACAACAACCGGATTTTCGGCGAGACATAATCAAAGGATCTAGACGCGCTCAAAGACGTAAAACTGTTACTTGGAAACTCTTTCAAGCAAGCGCGCATGCCCCTCTTTTTTTGGACAAAATTGACAAACCCTCTTTCTTTTCTTTTGATATTTTCGAGCCAATGAAAATCTTTTTTCTTTTTAAAAATTGGATGTGGAAAAATAAAAATACAGAATTGAAAATTTCGGATTATACAGAGGAAAAGACAAAAGAAAGTAAGAAAAAAGAGGAAGAAAAACGTATAGAAATAGCAGAAGCCTGGGATAGCATTATATATGCTCAAGTAATAAGAGGTTTTTTATTAGTAACCCAATCGATTATTAGAAAATATATTCTATTACCTTCATTGATAATAACTAAAAATATCGTTCGTATACTATTATTTCAATTTCCCGAATGGTCAGAGGATTTAAAGGATTGGAATAGAGAAATGTATATTAAATGCACCTATAATGGCGTTCAATTATCCGAAACAGAATTTCCGAAAAACTGGCTAACCGAGGGTCTTCAAATAAAGATCCTTTTTCCTTTTCGTCTGAAACCTTGGCACAGATACAGATCTAAGCTACGATCCCCTCAAAAGGAAAAGGACCCAATGAAAAAAAAAAAAGTGAAAAAAATGGATTTTTTCTTTTTAACAGTTTTCGGAATGGAAGTAGAATTGCCCTTTTCTTCTTCGCCCCGAAACCGACTTTCTTTTTTTGATCCCATTTTTAAAGAACTTAAAAAAAAAATAAAAAAATGGAAAAAGAATCTTTTTCTAGTTCTAAAAGTTTTAAACGAAAGAACAAAATTTTTTCTAAATGTCTCAAAAGAAACAGCACAATGGATCATCAAAAGTATTCTCAAAAAGATTCTATTTCTAAAAGAAAAAATAAAAAAACTATCACTATCAAATCTCTTATTTATATTTGGATTGAGAAAAATATATGAATTGAATGAAATTCAAAAAGATTCAACAATCAGTAAGAGTAATCCAATGATTTACGAATCCGCCATTCCAATTCAATCTATTAATTGGACAAATTGTTCATTGACAGAAAAAAAAATAAAAGATCTGAATGATAGAACAAAGAAAATCATAAAACAAATAGAAAAATTTAAAAAAGACAAGAAAAGGGGGTTTCTAATTTCAGAGAGAAATATTTATTCTAAGAAAACCACTTATGATGATAAAAGATTAGAATTACAAAAAGATATTTGGCAGATATTACAAAGAAGAAATGTTCGATTAGCCCGTAAATCACATTATTTTTTTAAATTTTTCATGGAAAGGGTATACATACATATCTTTGTATGTATCATTAATATTTCTAGGATCAATGTACAACTTTTTCTTGAATCAACAAAAAAAATTCTTAATAAATACATTTACAATAATGAAGCAAATGAAGAAAGAAAAAGAAGTGATAAAAAAAATCAAAGTCTAATTCACTTTATTTCTACTATAAAAAAATCAATTTGTAATATTAGTAATATGAATTCACAGAATTTTTGCGACGTATCCTCTTTGTCACAAGCATATGTATTTTACAAATTATCACAAACCCAAGTTATTAACTTATATAAGTATAAATTAAGATCTGTTTTTGAATATCATGGAACACCTCTTTTTCTTAAGAATGAAATAAAGGATTTTTTTTTTGGAGTACAAGGAATATTTCATTCCAAATTAAAACATAAGAACCCTCCCAATTCTGTAATGAATCAATGGACAAATTGGTTAAAAGGTCATTATCAATACGATTTATCTCAGAGTGGATGGTCTAGATTAGTCCCACAAAAATGGCGAAATAGAATGAATGAACGCCATGTGACTCAAAATAAAGATTTAACCAAATGTCATTCATATGAAAAAAACAGATTAATTCTTTACAAAAAACAAGAAGTAGACTCATTAACAAATCAAAAAAAAAAAATGAAAAAACAATATGGGTATGATCTTTTATCATATAAATCTATTAATTATGCAGATAAGAAAGACTCATATATTTATGGATATAGATCGCCATTCCAAGCAAATAATAACCAAGCGATTTCTTATAATTACAACACGCGTAAAAAAAAATTATTTGATATGACGGATGATATTCCTATCAAGAATTATATAGTAGAAAATTATATTCTAGATATAGAAAAAAATCTGGATAGAAAGTATTTTGATTGGAGAATTCTGAATTTTTGTCTTAGAAATAAAGTGGATTTTGGGGCTTGGATCGATACCGATTATTATTTTACGCTTCATCAAGAAATCAACCCATCCAATCAAAAAAGGTATTTTTTTTGATTGGATGGGAATGAATGTAGAAATACTAAATCGTTCCATAGCGAATCGGGAATTTTTTTTCTTCTCTAAATTTTTTAGATTTTATAATGCATATACGAGTAACCCATGGATCATACCAATCAAATTACTTTTTTTCAATTTTAATGTAAATAAAAATGTTAGTGAAAAGAAAAACATCACTGAAAAGAAAAAAATAGATATTTTTAGACCATCGAAAAAAAAAAAATCTCTTGAATTAGAGTTAGAGACTCGAAATCAAGGAAAAACAGAATACGCAAGTCGACTAAATCTTGAAGCATCTCTCTCAAAGAAAGAAAAAGATGTTGAAGAAGATTATGCAGGATCGGACATGAAAAAGGGTGTAAAAAAAAAGAAATACAAGAACAGCATCGAAGCAGAACTTAATTGCTTCCTAAGAAAGTATTTGCTTTTTCAATTGAACTGGCGTGATTGCTTAAATGAAAGAATAATGAATAATATCAAAGTATATTGTCTCCTGCTTAGACTGATAAATCTAAAAGAAATTGCTATAGCCTCTATTCAAAGAGGAGAACTAAGTCTAGATATTATGAAAATTCAGAATCAGAAGGATTTCACTCTTACAGAATTGAATAATAATACAGAATTGATGAAAAAAGGAATATTGAGTATCGAACCAATTCGTCTGTCTAGAAAAAACCATGAACAATTTAGTATGTATCAAACCATAAGCCTTTCGTTGATTCATAAGAGAAAGCACCAAATTAATCAAAGATACCGAGAAAAAAGGTACGTTGATAAGAAGAATTTTGATAAATCCATTACAAGAACAAGAGATCAAAAGCTGACTGAAAATAAAGACAAAAATCATTATGATTTGCTTGTTCCTGAAAATATTTTATCCGCTAGACGTCGTAGAGAATTGAGAATTCTAATTTGTTTCAATCCTAGGAATAGAAATAGTGTGCATAGAAATACGGCATTTTACAATGAAAATAAAGTGAATAATTGCTGTCAAGTTTTGGCTACAAGTAAAGATCTTGATAGACATAAAAAAAAACTAATTAATTTAAAGTTATTTCTTTGGCCAAATTATCGATTAGAAGATTTAGCTTGTATGAATCGCTATTGGTTTGATACCAATAATGGCAGCCGTTTCAGTATGGTAAGGATACATATGTATCCGCGATTGAAAATTCGTTAATCTACATTTTTCTTTTTTCTATTTCCCGTAACATATCTGGTATGCGAAGACAAATAGATGCACACACGCATTGTCTTACCTTCTATTCTGAGGCATGATACTAATTCAATAATATATCCATTAGATCTATAAATGAATCAACAAAATCTTCTTATTTGAAGTCTACAATTTTTCTTTTGTGAATGCATAAATATAGTATTTTTTGTATACCTATTTGAATTGGATTGATTAATAATAATTAATTTGAAAAAAAAAAAATCAGGAATTCTTAAGAAAATTAAGATTATTGTATATACCAAATTGAAAATGAGTGTCATTATTATTACTGATCAAGAAAAATATCTAGAATCTATAAAAAAAAAGGGGGGGGAAAGAGAAGCTTTCATTTTATTTTATGGTAAAAAATTCATTTCTACCAGTTATTTCACAAGAAAAAAAAGAAGAAAACCCGGGATCGATTGAATTTCAAGTATTCAATTTCACCAATAAGATACGAAGACTTACTTCACATTTGGAATTGCACAGAAAAGACTATTTATCTCAAAGGGGTTTACGTAAAATTCTGGGAAAACGGCAACGACTCCTGTCTTATTTGTCAAAGAAAAATGGAATACGTTATAAAAAATTAATTAATCAGTTGGATATTCGGGAGTCACAAACTCATTAATTTGAAGAGTCGTTTTGAATTATTCGATTTATTAGATCTTGAATTTTGATGAACTACTTGTTGTTTTAAGCAATTCATGGAAGAATGAATCGAGGAAAAACCTATGAATGCCCCATCTACAAGAAAAGACCTCATGATAGTCAATATGGGTCCTCACCACCCATCAATGCATGGTGTTCTTCGACTCATTGTTACTCTAGATGGTGAGGATGTTATTGATTGTGAACCAATATTGGGTTATTTACATAGAGGGATGGAAAAAATTGCGGAAAACCGAACAATTGTACAATATCTGCCTTATGTAACACGTTGGGATTATTTAGCTACTATGTTCACAGAAGCAATAACCGTAAATGGACCGGAACAGTTAGGAAATATTCAAGTACCTAAAAGAGCCAGCTATATTCGAGTAATTATGTTGGAGTTGAGTCGTATAGCTTCTCACCTACTATGGCTGGGACCTTTTATGGCAGATATTGGTGCACAAACCCCTTTCTTCTATATTTTCAGAGAAAGAGAATTAATATATGATCTATTCGAAGCTGCCACAGGTATGAGAATGATGCATAATTATTTTCGTATCGGAGGGGTAGCGGCTGATCTACCTCATGGCTGGATAGATAAATGTTTGGATTTCTGCGATTATTTTTTAACAGGGGTTGTTGAATATCAAAAACTTATTACGCGAAATCCTATTTTTTTAGAACGGGTTGAGGGAGTAGGCATTGTTGGTGGAGAGGAAGTAATAAATTGGGGTTTATCAGGACCAATGCTTCGGGCTTCCGGAATACAATGGGATCTACGTAAAGTTGATCATTATGAATGTTACGAGGAATTTGATTGGGAAGTTCAATGGCAAAAAGAAGGAGATTCATTAGCTCGTTATTTAGTACGAATTGGTGAAATGGTGGAATCCATAAAAATTATTCAACAGGCTCTGGAAGGAATTCCGGGAGGGCCATATGAGAATTTAGAAATCCGCTGCTTTGATAGAGAAAAGGATCCAGAATGGAATGATTTTGAATATCGATTCATTAGTAAAAAGCCGTCTCCGACTTTTGAATTACCGAAACAAGAACTTTATGTGAGAGTTGAAGCCCCAAAGGGAGAATTAGGAATTTTTCTAATAGGGGATCAGAATGGTTTTCCTTGGAGATGGAAAATTCGTCCCCCCGGTTTTATCAATTTGCAAATTCTTCCCCAGTTAGTTAAAAGAATGAAATTGGCTGATATTATGACAATACTAGGTAGCATAGATATCATTATGGGAGAAGTTGATCGTTGAAATGATAATTGATACAACAGAAGTACAAGATATCAATTCTTTTTCCAGATTGGAATCTTTAAAAGAGGTCTATGGAATTATATGGGTACTTATCCCTATTTTTACTCTTGTATTGGGAATCACAATAGGTGTACTAGTGATTGTATGGTTAGAAAGAGAAATATCCGCAGGGATACAACAGCGTATTGGACCTGAATACGCCGGTCCTTTGGGAGTTCTTCAAGCTCTAGCAGATGGAACAAAACTACTTTTCAAAGAGAATCTTATTCCATCTAGGGGAGATATTCGTTTATTCAGTATTGGACCATCCATATCAGTCATATCAATTCTAGTAAGCTATTCAGTAATTCCTTTTGGCTATAACTTTGTTTTAGCTGATCTCAATATCGGTGTTTTTTTATGGATTGCTATTTCGAGTATTGCTCCCATTGGACTTCTTATGTCAGGATATGGGTCAAATAATAAATATTCCTTTTTGGGTGGTCTACGGGCTGCTGCTCAATCGATTAGTTATGAAATACCATTAACTCTATGTGTGTTATCAATATCTCTACGTGTGATTCGTTGAGACAGAAACTTTTCCATGCTCCTTTCTTTTCGTCTTTATTTCTTTTCTTCTTTATAGGAAAGGGGTAGACAAAATTGAATAGATATCCTGATTTTCATTATTTTTATTCGGAATTCGGATTGATGAACTAAATCAGATAGTTATATGAGTGAAATAAAACAGCTTCTATTTATTCATTTACATTTAATATTCTAATTTAATAGATATTTTGAATATATATATTAATATACATATATAGAATTCTAGATATATAAAATTAATATACTATGATTTGAATTTCATTTGAATCTGCAGTAAAAATATTGAGTCTCATTTTCTATGTATAAGAATTAAGTGGAAAAAAAAATTATAAGCGGAAGAAAGCGTTTACCCCAAAATTGGTTGATTAGTCATCCTGTCTTGAAGCGGGCTCAAAAGACCAACCTTATTGAGTTTTCACTACCATTTGTATGAATTACCATACATGTATTACCATAAAGGGGGATTGATAAAAAATGAGTGGATGGTTAGAAACACCAAGATACACAAAGGATTAGTAATGGAGATTATGTAAATTCTCCAAAAGAGCATTTCTGCATAATATAAAAAGAATACTAATTGGGGCTTAAAGTTGGTAGAAATAATCAGGCAGTACTCCCCACAATTCCGATCCAGAGTATGCTCCTATCCACTGATTAAATAAATAACTATCAGAAACGAAATAATCCTTTAATTTTTTTTGAAGTCCCCTTTTGTTTTGCACATAAAAAAAAGAAGATTAGGAACGAAAAAAAAAAAAAGAAAGAATAATAATATAATACAATTAAAATAAAAAAAAGAGGGATCCCTTTGGATTCTTTCTTATATCCATATTCATGGAGATAAAATTTATGTCATAATTCATAAATTAGTGTCTAATTTTTTTACGTAATCGAAAACGATGGGTTATTGATAATTCTAAAGGAGTATTTTATTGAATTGAAGAATTCAATTATTACTCAACAAATTCAAATTATTAAGGGATGAGATCAATTCAGAAGTACCTTTTTGTATTTATTATTATAACAGACAGAATTCAATTGGTCTAATTCAGGACCGTCCAATGGATTTGAATCCTATCTATCCTAGGGATATATCAAGATAAATAACCGGCCCGGTCCTTAGATTTATTATGGCCTTCGAGGAGCCGTATGAGGTGAAAATCTCATGTACGGTTCTGTAATAGCGATGGGAACAGTAATGTTATCACCGACTAGGATTATCTAACAGTTTAAGTACAGTTGATATAGTTGACGCGCAATCCAAATATGGTTTTTGGGGATGGAATTTGTGGCGTCAACCTATAGGTTTTATCATTTTTCTAATTTCTTCCCTAGCGGAATGTGAAAGATTACCTTTTGATTTACCAGAAGCAGAAGAAGAATTAGTAGCAGGTTATCAAACCGAATATTCGGGTATCAAATTTGGTTTATTTTACGTTGCTTCCTATTTAAACTTATTAGTTTCTTCATTATTTGTAACAGTTCTTTACTTGGGCGGTTGGAATATCTCTATTCCGTACATATTCGTTTCTGAGCTTTTTGAAATAAATAAAACATGTGGAATTTTTGGAACGACAATTGATATCTTTATTACATTAGCTAAAACTTATTTGTTCTTGTTCGTTTCTATCACAACAAGATGGACTTTGCCTAGGCTAAGAATGGATCAATTATTAAATCTTGGATGGAAATTTCTTTTACCTATTTCTCTCGGTAATCTATTATTAACAACCTCGTTTCGACTGTTTTCACTGTAAAAGATTGATATTCTATATTCATAACTTGTCTCAAACAAGAGAAAGAAACAAAACAAAAATATTCATAGATATTCACGATATGTTCCTTATGGTAACTGGGTTCATGAATTATGGTCAACAAACAGTACGAGCTGCAAGGTACATTGGTCAAAGTTTCATGATTACCTTATCCCACGCAAATCGTTTACCTGTAACTATTCAATATCCTTATGAAAAATTAATCACATCGGAACGTTTCCGCGGTCGAATCCATTTTGAATTTGATAAATGCATTGCTTGTGAAGTATGTGTTCGTGTATGTCCTATAGATCTACCCGTTGTTGATTGGAAACTGGAAACTGATATTCGAAAGAAACGATTGTTTAATTACAGTATTGATTTCGGGATCTGTATATTTTGTGGTAACTGTGTTGAGTATTGTCCAACAAATTGTTTATCAATGACTGAAGAATATGAACTTTCGACTTATGATCGTCACGAATTGAATTATAATCAAATTGCTTTGGGCCGTTTACCAATGTCAGTAATTGACGATTATACAATTCGAACAATTCAATTCAAATAAAATTCTTTTTTTTTTTTTTTTTTTAATTTATATAAATTTTTTCTATTTAAATATTAATTTAAATAGAAATATTATATTATTAAAAAAAAATATATTAAAAATAGAAAATGGATTCTATAGATTATTTATTATTTATATAAAATTCCTATTAGAATTTATTATTTATATTATTTATTATTATATTATTTATTAGAAATTTAATAAATAGAATATTATTCTATTTATATTAGAATTATATAAATAATTATTATATATTTCTATATTTAATATAAATAATGTTCTAATAAATATAGTATAGTTTAATATAGTTTCGAACTACTCTTTCGTATAAAGAATGAGATTAGTCCTATAACTGTACCTATATCAATTCACACTCCTTAGGATTTAATTCAATTAGGAATTTAGTATATAAAATTTTTTCCTGGTCGTATCAATAAGGTCATGAAATTTCGATTTATTTATCTTTTATTTTACATCTAATGGATTTACCTGAACCGATACATGATTTTCTTTTAATCTTTCTGGGATCAGGTCTTGTATTAGGAAGTCTAGGAGTAGTATTACTTACCAACCCAATTTTTTCTGCCTTTTCGTTGGGACTGGCTCTTGTTTGTATATCTTTATTCTATATTTTATCAAACTCCCATTTTGTAGCTGCAGCACAGCTACTTATTTACGTGGGAGCTATAAACGTTTTAATCATATTTGCTGTGATGTTCATAAATGGTTCAGAATATTACCAAGATTTTCATCTTTGGACCGTTGGGGATGGAGTTACTTTGATGGTTTGTACAAGTATTTTTGTTTCACTAATAACTACTATTCCAGATACATCATGGTACGGGATTATTTGGACTACAAGATCAAATCAGATTATAGAGCAAGATTTGATAAATAATAGTCAACAAATTGGAATTCATTTATCAACAGATTTTTTTCTTCCGTTTGAACTCATTTCAATAATTCTTTTAGCTGCTTTGATAGGTGCAATTGTCGTGGCTCGCCAGTAAGAATAGAACTAGTAACATCAATCTAAATTCCATTTTGTTCTATTTTATCTGCATTTCCTTTGAATTTTATATGTGAATGGGAAAGTGAAAGATTGTTTATGTTTAAAAGAATTTTATTATTCGATTTATTACCAATATATTCTTTTGGTCCGTACTTGTTATATTCTGTAGTCAATCGAATCTGTTGAATTGTTGTTCATATTGAAATGAATCGAAATTGATAAGGAGTTGGTCAATGATGCTCGAACATGTACTTGTTTTGAGTGCCTATTTATTTTCTATCGGTATCTATGGATTGATCACGAGCCGAAATATGGTTAGAGCCCTTATGTGTCTTGAACTTATACTGAATGCGGTTAATATCAATTTCGTAGCTTTTTCTGATTTTTTTGATAGTCGCCAATTAAAAGGAAATATTTTTTCAATTTTTGTTATAGCTATCGCAGCCGCTGAAGCAGCTATTGGACCGGCTATTGTTTCGTCAATTTATCGTAACAGAAAATCAACTCGTATCAATCAATCGAATTTGTTGAATAAATAGTATTAATCAGAAAAATTCGAATTTCGAATATTGAAATTCGAATATTTATCAATTCAAATTCGCATGTATGATACACAACGTATGATCATGTTTGCGAAAACGTAAGAAATCAAAGTATCTTGGCCCTTTCTTATGAATTGATCCAGAGGTAGATTGATTAGAAAAATTCTGGTAAATCATTGATTCGTCTGGTGTCGAAATATATGATTCATTTACAAGTTTACTAGAGCGAAAATTGCTGATGTTCAAAAATTAATAGATCCAATGTCACATTCAGTAAAGATTTATGATACATGTATAGGATGTACTCAATGTGTCCGAGCCTGCCCCACAGATGTATTAGAAATGATACCTTGGGACGGATGTAAAGCTAAGCAAATAGCTTCTGCTCCAAGAACAGAGGACTGTGTTGGTTGTAAGAGGTGTGAATCCGCCTGTCCGACAGATTTCTTGAGTGTTCGAGTTTATTTATGGCATGAAACAACTCGAAGCATGGGTCTAGCTTATTGATACGTTTCAAAAAACCACATACGAATACCATTTTTTTACTGACAAAAACCCGTGCTCAAAATAGAAAAGATTTTTTTTCTATTTTGAGCACGGGTTTTTCTGACCCAAGTGTATCTTATTTTTACCACGAATTTTTTTCCTTGGTTAACAATAGTTGTAGTTTTGCCAATATCCGCGGGTTCCTTAATCTTCTTATTTCCCCATAGAGGAAATAAGGTAATTAGGTGGTATACTATTTGTATATGCTTAATGAATCTCCTTCTAACAACCTATGCATTCTGTTATCATTTCCAATTGGACGATCCATTAATCCAATTGACGGAGAATTATAAATGGATCAAATTTTTTGATTTTTACTGGAGATTCGGAATAGATGGACTCTCTATAGGACCTATTTTACTGACGGGATTTATCACCACTTTAGCTACTTTAGCGGCTCAACCGGTTACTCGGGAATCCCGATTATTCCATTTCCTGATGTTAACAATGTATAGCGGTCAAATAGGATCATTTTCTTCTCGAGACATTTTACTTTTTTTCATCATGTGGGAATTAGAATTAATTCCTGTTTATCTACTTTTATCCATGTGGGGGGGAAAGAAACGTTTGTATTCAGCTACAAAGTTTATTTTGTATACTGCAGGAAGTTCCATTTTTTTATTAATGGGAGTTCTCGGTATCGGTTTATATGGTTCCAATGAACCAACATTAAATTTTGAAACATCAGCTAATCAATCGTATCCTGTGGCACTGGAAATAATATTCTATATTGGATTTCTTATTGCTTTTGCTGTCAAATCGCCGATTATACCCTTACATACATGGTTACCAGACACCCACGGAGAGGCACATTACAGTACTTGTATGCTTTTAGCCGGAATCTTATTAAAAATGGGAGCGTATGGATTGGTTCGAATTAATATGGAATTATTACCCCACGCTCATTCTCTATTTTCCCCCTGGTTAATTCTATTAGGCGCAATTCAAATAATCTATGCAGCTTCAACATCTCTTGGTCAACGTAATTTAAAAAAGAGAATAGCTTATTCCTCCGTATCTCATATGGGTTTCATAATTATAGGAATTGGTTCTATAAGCGATACGGGACTCAACGGAGCCATTTTACAAATAATTTCTCATGGATTTATTGGTGCTGCGCTTTTTTTCTTGGCAGGAACGAGTTATGATAGAATACGTCTTTTTTATCTCGACGAAATGGGCGGAATGGCTATTCCAATGCCAAAAATATTCACGATTTTCAGTATCTTATCGATGGCTTCTCTTGCATTGCCGGGCATGAGCGGTTTTGTTGCGGAATTGATAGTTTTTTTTGGAATAATTACCAGTCAAAAATATCTTTTAATGACAAAAATACTAATTACTTTTGTAATGGCAATTGGAATGATATTAACTCCTATTTATTCATTATCTATGTTACGCCAGATGTTCTATGGATACAAGTTTTTTAATACACCGAACTCTTTTTTTTTTGATTATGGGCCGCGAGAGTTATTTATTTCGATTTCTATCCTTATACCTGTAATAGGTATTGGTATTTATCCGGATTTCATTTTCTCATTATCAGTTGACAAGGTCGAAGCTATTCTATCTAATTTTTTATAGATAGTTTTCATTGTACAATGAAAAAAAATCTTTTTTCTTCTCTGGATTAACTTCAAAAAAATGAATTGGAATTGTAACCGGATCTGTTTGGTGTTTGTGAGAACCCCTTGAATCACTACATTACTTGATTTAAAGGGTTCTCGACGGTTTATGCGAAGTTTTCTTATACTTTCTTATACTTATATTATATATGCTTAATATGCTTATTATGTTTGTATTTGTCAGGCCCTTTACTCACTTTAATTCAATTAGATGTAAATGAACCATAACTATGTAGTCCTATTCCTAATAGATTGATCCCAAAATAACATATCCAAATTATAAGAAAGCCCATAGAGGCCACTATTGAAGAATTTACACCTTCCAATCTTTTATTTTTTCTAGTATGTAAATAAATCGCGAATATGGTCCAAGTAATAAACGCCCAAGTTTCCTTTGGATCCCAATTCCAATATGATCCCCAGGCCTCATTAGCCCATACTGCTCCCGAAAGAATACCTATGGTTAAAAAGATAAAACCTAGACTAATAATACGATAACTCCAACGATCCAATTGTTGAATAAATTGAGACCTGTAATAATTTCTATAAGAAGGAAAAGAAGTGTTTCGTAAAACATTGTTTCTTTCGTTCATGTATTTGATCTCAGCAAAAGAAAATGACTCATTAAAAATAAAATTCTTGTTCTTACCAATATTTCTTATTATGACTTTTCGAAATGTAATGACTAAAAGAGCTACTGATAATAATGATCCACATAAAAGAGCTGCATAGCCCAATACCATCATACTTACGTGCATCATTAACCAATGCGATTGTAGAGCGGGTACTAATATTGCGGATTCATGCATTTCGGTTAAAAGACCCGAAGTAGCAAAGCCTTGGGTAAAAATAACACTTGGTGCTATTATTGTGCTTAAATAGTTTTTAAGCTTTTTAAAACCAAAACCTGGAACTATATGAAAAATGGAAAAACCCCATGAAAGAAAGATTACTGATTCATATAAATCACTTAATGGTAAATGGCCCGAAAAAATCCAACGAGTAACTAATAATCCTGTTATACAGAAAAAGATTACTATCATGCCTTTTTCGGACGAATCATATAGTACTACGATTTCATTGACTAATAAGGTTATCAAACGAATTGCAATTACAATTGATACGACCGAAAACGATATATGAGTTAATATATGCTCTAAAGTTGAAAATATCATATAAAAAAATGAATAAAAAAAAAGATCTCCTAATTATATGAATGGAAATCGGGAATTGAATTCATTATAGGACTTACTCTTTTAGAAAATAAGATGCCATGCCGCCACTCGGACTCGAACCGAGATGCTCTAGCACTGCTTCCTAAGAGCAGCGTGTCTACCGATTTCACCATAGCGGCTTGCTCGAAATCATAATAAACGATTTTTAGTCAATCGTCGAGATTGAAAGAGTCGATTCAAATGCAATATTTGTTTCCTAAATATTCAATTTAGGAAACAAATATTGCATTTGAGAAACAGAAACATTAAAGAATTTGAATTAAAAAAAGCCAATTCCAAAATGGGGTCAATTTTATATTGAACAATTCAAAACATTAGCAAATAGAAATTTTTACTTCTATCTCATTTTGATTTTTAGTTTGTATAAAAATATCTATAAAATATATAAACTACAAATCAAAAAACTATCAAAAAGAATAGAAATATAAAAGAGCAAAAAACCAATAATCATAAAAAAATTTCAATATATATACGAAACTATTCTTTGAAATTAGACTATTCTTTGAGTCCAGCTAATTCAGATTATTCCAATGTTTGTATTTGTTGCACAAAAAAACTTTTTGAGTTCCCCGTAGAAAGAGATTTCGCTAACGAAAAAGCTTTCAATGCTGCCCAATATCCCTTCTCCTTCCAAATTGTTTTCCGAATCCTTTTTTTTGATATAGAAGTGCGTTTTTTTGGAGCTGCCATTCAAAAATTATACTAGTTTATTCATTGCTATAGTTGGATGTGAAAGACATCTATTGTTCAAAATGAATTGTTCTTTAATTAGACATATATCTATTTTATCTATTTGTTTTTCTAAATTATACTATTCTACTCCCTTTCATAAAAAATGTGGATATGTAAAAATCACATAGTCTTTTTTTTGTTCCTAGTAATCCTTTATGTAATTCTTACAAAAAAAACTATCCTTTTATATCTCGGTCTATTTTCGTCGTATTGCATTTATACATGGAATAAAATACATCGAAAAAGTTTAAGAACCCAACCCCTTATCTTTATCCTGCTTACTTGGTCGTTTAAAAGATACATGATTTTCAAAATCATGTATCTTAATTCCTTTTTTCTATCTAACTAAAGTAAACTGTTGAATATCATAACCTTTTTTCTTTTTCCAAAGATATATGTCTTTTTATTGGAATGGAAAATAAAAAATTAGTGCCAAAACGAATTAATGATTCGGAATCAAAAACTACAAAAAAATTATTCTTTTTTGGATTGTTTTTTATGATTCATATCAAAATAAACTAATGTTTTTAGTTTTGGTGTAATTATTTATCCTCACTTTCTGGATATAAATTATTGTATAAATCAATTATTGTATAATAATAATTTAGAATTTAAATTTTCTTAATATTACTAACTAATAAAAAAAGTTTCTTTTTCACTAGTAATTTGGTCATATCATTTGACCCATTTTCACTTCGTACTTTCAACTATTGGAAATATTGCACATTAATTCAGAATAATTAACAATAGAAAATTCTATTTCTATCTTAATCTTAATTTTTTTATTAACTGAACCCTTTCAAAAGAGATAAAATTGGCGAATAAGAAACAAAACTCATTAAGAATTAAGAATCCATTTTTTTTTTCTTTTTTTTTTGTATGGAATATACACATCAATATTCATGGATCATACCTTTCATTCCACTTCCAGTTCCTATGTTAATAGGAGTGGGACTTCTCCTTTTTCCCACGGCAACAAAAAATATTCGCCGTATGTGGGCTTTTCCTAGTGTTTTATTATTAAGTATAGTTATGATTTTTTCGGTGGATCTGTCTATTCATCAAATCAATAACAATTCTATCTATCAATATGTATGGTCTTGGACTATAAATAATGATCTTTCTTTAGAGTTTGGCTACTTGATCGATTCACTTACCTCTATTATGTCAATATTGATCACTACTGTTGGAATTCTGGTTCTTATTTATAGTGACAATTATATGTCTCATGATGAAGGATATTTGAGATTTTTTGCTTATATGAGTTTTTTTAATACTTCAATGTTGGGATTGGTTACTAGTTCGAATTTGATACAAATTTATATTTTTTGGGAATTGGTTGGAATGTGTTCTTATCTATTAATAGGTTTTTGGTTCACACGCCCTATTGCGGCAAATGCTTGTCAAAAAGCGTTTGTAACTAATCGGATAGGGGATTTTTGTTTATTATTGGGAATTTTAGGTCTTTATTGGATAACGGGTAGTTTGGAATTTCGAGATTTGTTTGAAATATTCAATAACTTGATTTATAATAATGAGGTTAATCTTTTATTAGTTACTTTGTGTGCCTTCCTGTTATTTGGCGGTTCAGTTGCTAAATCCGCCCAATTCCCCCTTCATGTATGGTTACCGGATGCTATGGAAGGGCCTACCCCTATTTCTGCTCTTATCCATGCTGCTACTATGGTAGCGGCGGGAATTTTTCTTGTAGCCCGGCTTCTTCCTCTTTTCATAGTTATACCTTCCATAATGAATGGAATATCTTTCATAGGGATAATAACAGTAGTATTAGGAGCTACTTTAGCTCTTGCTCAAAAGGATATTAAGAGAAGTTTGGCCTATTCTACAATGTCTCAATTGGGTTATATGATGTTAGCTCTAGGTATGGGCTCTTATCGAGCCGCTTTATTTCATTTGATTACTCATGCTTATTCAAAAGCATTGTTGTTTTTAGGATCCGGATCCATTATTCATTCAATGGAAGCTATTGTTGGATATTCTCCAGATAAAAGTCAAAATATGGTTCTTATGGGCGGTTTAACAAAACATGTGCCAATTACAAAAACTGCTTTTTTAGTGGGTACACTTTCTCTTTGTGGTATTCCACCCTTTGCCTGTTTTTGGTCCAAAGATGAAATTCTTAATGATAGTTGGTTGTATTCACCAATTTTCGCAATAATAGCTTGTTCCACAGCAGGATTAACCGCATTTTATATGTTTCGAATCTATTTACTTGTTTTTGAAGGATATTTAAACGTTAATTTTAAAAATTACAATGGAAAAAAAAATAGCTCATTCCATTCAATATCTTTATGGGGTAAAGAAAAAGAAGCGAAAAAAAAAATGCATTTATTATCTTTATTAACAATGAATAATAATGAAAGGGCTTCCTTTTTTCGGAAGAAGACACATTCCCATCGAATTGATAGAAATATAAAAAACATAACATGGCTTTTTATTGATATTACCTATTTTGAAACTAACAACACTACTTTTTCCTATCCCCATGAATCGGAAAATACTATGTTATTTTCTATGCTTGTATCAATACTATTTACTTTGTTCATTGGGGTCATAGGAATTTCTTTCAATCAAGAAGGACTAAATTTGGATATATTATCCAAATTGTTAATTCCATCTATAGACCTTTTACATCCAAATTCAAATAATTCTGGGAATTGGTATGAATTTGTCACAAATGCAACTTTTTCGGTCAGTATATCTTTTTTCGGAATATTTATAGCGTCTTTTTTCTATAAGCCTTTTTATTCATCTTTACAAAATTTCAACTTACTTAATTTATTTTCAAAAAATGTTTCTAAAAAAATTGTTGCAGATAAAATAAGAAATTTCATATATGATTGGTCATATAATCGTGGTTACATAGATGCTTTTTATAGAATATCCTTAATTAATAATGTAAGAAGATTAGCTAAACTAAATTATTTTTTTGATAGACGAGTAATTGATGGAATTCCAAATGGGGTGGGTATTACAAGTTTTTTTCTGGGAGAGGTTATAAAATATGCAGGGGGTGGCCGAATTTCTTCGTATATTTTATTGTATTTTTTTTATGCATTAATCTTTTTATTAATTTACTACTTTAATTAATTATAAATTTTCATTTAATATATAAATTAATATATAAATAAATAATAATAAAAAAAAAATAAAAAAGAAATAGAATAATATAATAAAAATACAATATAACAATATATAAAATATAAAAAAAATAATATTTTTTAATATTTCTTTTTTTATTTCATTTAGATTTCAATTTTGAAAATTGAAATAATTTATAAATTTAAATAAAATATTAAATCAATTTTTATAAAAATTATAAAAAATAAATGGATTTTCGATTAAAGAAATATTATTAATTATTAATAAAATTAAATAGTAAATATTTGTAATAAAAAAAAAAAGAATAAAGATTCGAGACATAAAATTTCTCAATTCTGACATAATGTACTTATTAGATCGAATAAGTACATTAGATTTAATAGAATTATTTTGCTGTATCCAGACTAATACCAATCCAACCCATTTCATGAATAAAATGTGACCAATTAACCAACCAACAAAACTACTTGTTAGAAATAAAAATTGGTTGTTGCATCGAAACATATAAATGTTGACTAATCTGACTAACATTGAACTTGGTAAAATGAAAAGGTTCAATAACTGAAAAATAAGATTATTCAGGAATATCCTTTGAATGCTAAAATTACGCATTGAATTTTGATTAGTGGATCCATAATTCAAAAAGTGTTTGTGATTATTGCAGAAGAAATGAAATAAAAGATAGGGTAGAGCTATGACAGTTATTGTATGAGGTCTACCCAATGCTAGATGCAAAGGCGCATAATAGATCGATATGAACATCATGAGCTGTCCCGTAATAAAACCAGTTGTTGCTGATACTTTCTTCTCGGTTCCTTCTTCCATAACCCGAGCTCGGAGAAGGAAGAGATAAGAGGGCCCTATGGAGAATGTGGTCAGAAATCCATAATAGAGTCCGACCACAACGACCGAATTAATTATCTTCATGCATAAGGATACTAGATTATCTAGTATAAAAGATTTCAAAATCATCACAAACCTCCCTTTTTCTTTTCTATTGCAATTTCTGGATTATTATATGATGATTTT